>PVJH01000719.1:0-227836 GCA_004026705.1 Nesogale talazaci | reverse complement strand
GGAAAATATTGGGAAATATATGTGGAAATATGTGTGCAAATGTGCTTGATACAAATGAAGTACTGAATGTTGTAGTAGCTGTAAGAGCCCCCAATAAAATTTAAAAAAAAAAAGTTAGTATAATGAGATTGATAACCTTTTAAATAATGTTAATACACAAACCAGGAAAATAATAAAAAATATTCAAAGTGAAAAGATTTACTCAACAAACTTTCTGGCTGGCCACTCAAATGACTTCCTAATATGGTAAAAATTTATGGATATGAAGTATAAAGAAGAAAAGCTACAAAAAAAAAAAAGAGACCTATCTTCATGAGAGCACTTTTGACCTAGGAATATAGAATTGTATTACAACCCTGTGATTCCTGAGTATTTCTGTAATGAGAATTAACTAGAAGTTTATGCCCCTCCAGAAAGATTGTATCTATTGCATCTTATTTAGCCAAAGAACAAAACAAAGAACTGTGAAAAATCGGGGGGGGGGGGGGGGAGTAGTGCTGCTTCCTTCAGAAACAAGATGTTTGGGTGCAGATCCAAGAGGGGGTTCTTCAGATCCTAAGGAACTTGACAGGACCTCATGTTAAGTCTTTAGAGCTTTCCCATGAGATGCAAAAGTAGTTTTCCAGGTCTTAGCTTATAACCTTGACTTTATCATCCCAGTCCCACCCCCTGCTGATGAGGCAATTCTAGCTCCTAGCAATTCCGTAGGGCAGAGTGAAAGTGTGCCTTAGGTTACTCTTTAGAGGCCCAGACAGCGTCATCTTTCTCCCAGGGCACCAAACTGATTTTATAGTTGACAGCCCCAAAGTTAACCTACTGTCACATCCTTTCCTATCCCATCGAACCTCCAACTATAAGAGTAACCACACTTTCTGATTTACACCTGTTATGATAATAACATTGTTAGCAAGAGATGGTTAGGACTGAGAGAGGCTAAGGGCATCTCCATTAAAGAAGGCATTTTGTAAAACTGGGCAGCTTGGAAGCCGCTGCAGACAGGCAGAGAAAGAGGATCTATAAAATTAAGACTCTGGTTTAGTATTCCTTATGCGCCCTGGTGGTGCAATGGTTAAATCCTTGGCTGCTAACTAGAAGGTCAGCAGTTTGAATCTACCAGCTGTTCTGTGGGAGAAAGATGTGGCGATCTGTTTCCATAAAAAAGTAGAGGCTTGGAAATCCTATGAGAGTAGTTCTCCTCTATATAGCCTAGAGGGTTGCTGCGAGTTGGAATAGGCTCAAAAATGAGTTTGGAGTATTTTTGTTATTCAGTATTCTTAAAGTTCTCTAGAAGGGGTTGTGGAAAGGGGTGACTTTAGGCCAATACACGTAGTATTGGGGCAATAGAAACAGGCGATAACTCACAGGGGCATTTTGCTCTGCTTTAGAATTATCATGAGTCAGAATTGACTCAATGACAGTTGGTTTAGCGTTGGTTTTCGAACATGTCATGCTCTATACTGACATTGTAAAACAATGATTTAAAGCTAAAGACCAGACCAAGAGATAGAAAGGGACTTTCTAGTTCAGATAAACTGAGTTAGAAGTCTGATAGACACCTGGCCTCCCTAGAGCAGTTGATGAACTCTTGAGGGAGGTGACAGCTCTGGGAATTGCCAGGAACCATGTTGTAGACATTTCACCTGCCTCCTCATCCTTTTCTCACATCCCAGCCTCTTGCATCCCTGACCTGCAGTTTTACTTCCCTTCTACCAAATCAAAACCAAACTCACTGCCACAGCGTCAATTCATACTCATGATAACACTGTGAGACCGAGCAGAACTGTCTCTGAGTTTCTGAGACTGTTACTCTCTACAGGAGTGAAAAGCCTCATCTTTACTCTGAGGAGTGACTGCCGATTTCAAGCTGCTAACCTCTTGGTTAGCAGTCCAATGTGAAACCACAACCTCCAGGCAACCTCTTACTACGGTGAAGATAAACCTTTAAAAAAATTAAAGAATTTCTGTAATAACTCAAATATAAAGTGTTTATTGAATGAGGACATTTGGGCCAGGTTTGAGAATGTTCTTTCAGAATAAAGTTTAAATCACTTAGTCTGACACATAAGGTCCTATACAATTGGCCTACAAACTGCTTTCTCAATTTTATCTTTCTCTGTTCTCTCCCGGGCATCAGCAAAGGTGTCCTGCTTACTGTTCTCTGAACTTGACCTATACTTCTTGGCCTTCATGTTTCTGCTAAAGCTATAACCTCTACTGAAAAACACCCTTTGTCACATCTCTTAGTCATAAATCCTATTTATTCTTCAGAGTCCAATTTAGAGGCCACCGCCATGGTGTATTCTTTAAAACTTTCAGAAAGGCTTAATTTTCTCATCTTCTTTGCCCCTCAAAGTCCCAGATTCAGAGTGACAGTTAGATCATAGCACTTTTTTTAGCAATGTGTATACATATCTCATCTCCTCTATTCAGTTTGGTATTTCTAGAGGGCAGAGGTATATCTTTCTAAACCCTATCAATAAGAATTGTTAAATCAAATGGTTTTCCTGGAAGTTACAAATAGTACGAACTACCCAGAACCAAATTGTGCAAGTACTCATTTCTATTGAGGTTCTCTTCTGCTTTAAAGGACTAATGTAGCCTGATTGTAGGCCTCTTAAAGAGCCGATCGGGGGTCTCTCTAAAGCAGAATCAGTAGCTTAGTCTTGCCGTGAGACACTTGGTAGTTAGCTAGGTGAGCATTCCATTGAAGCATATTCCTCTTTCAAAAGTTCTAGTTGACTAGTGACTTTGTGCTAACAGAATGGCATGGAAACAGTTGTCTTTATCCATACATGGTGACTTCTCGATAAGCTTGAACCTATCAAGAAAACAAAACTTGCTCGAGCTTTTTATTTTCAGCTCTATGGTGGACAAATCTTGAAAATCTTGGAAGAAGTCTACACCTGGCTCCCAATTGCTACCGTGGTTGACAATGAAATTCTGATCTTACATGGCGGTCTGTCAGAGTCTACAGATCTGAATTTACTTCATCGTATAGAAAGACACAAAGTAAGAACTAATGTCTGCATAAATTTTATCTCATAGATGTTTGTATTTGAGAATGTATGCTCCTGTTTATTATTATATATTGATTTGCATTTTATAGTTATTGTAGCTGAAAAGATTAGCAAAAAATTAGGGAGATTCTCTGATTGCATTATAAGGGGTTAAAAGAGTAACTTCTATGCATGTAAAATATTTTTTAAATTTGTGTTGGAATGCGATAATATGACCATTTCATGCTAAAAGTGAGGAAATCCTGATATTTTAAAAAAGTAGACTCTTAATTTATATTTAAATTCATATAATTCCCCTTATAATATACTTTAAATGGTCCCAGGTAATTGAAAAAAATATTTTAAATCTAATCAGCATAGTGAATGTAGAGCCCTGGTGACATAGGGAGTTACATATTGAGCTGCTAGGCACAAGATTGGCAGATCTACTCCACCAGTTTCTCTGCAGGAGAAAGATTAGTCTGTCTGATCCTGTAAAGATTTATAACCTCAGAAATGCTATGTAGGATTACTGTAAGTTGAAATGGAGGCATCTTGGTCAAGTGATGGGTTACATGTTGGGTTGTTAACCATAAATCAACTATTTGAAGCCAGCAGCCTGTGGGAAATGAGACTTTCTACTCCAGTGAAAAGGTATAGTCTCAGGTCTATATGAATCCTCAGCTGCTATCAGTCAGAATCCACTTGATGGTAGTGACCTTTTCATTTTTGAATGAATCAAAATCGACTCAATGACAAATGAGTTTCATTTAGTTAAAAATCATATTAGACGCAGCAGGAAACCATGTATAGACCTTCTGAGAGAAGTGGCTGTGTGGTGCCTGTAAAAATCCTACACTTACTGACATGTTCCCCTGGTGGAGTTCTCTTCTTCTACTACCATTGCTAAACAGGAACACCCAGACTAGAATGAGGGGTAAAAGGTAGCAGGGGGACGTGTGCTCCACAGTGGCATCCCATGGCTGAAGGACCCAAGATCAGCTACAGAACTGGATGAGAATGAATAGACATGGCCCTGGTGTTGCTAATGTCTCCCCAGCCTTTTACTTTCAAAGTAACCATATTTCTCCTCGGGAAACCTTCCTCAATCTCCAAATTAGATCAGGTTCCTTTTTGTATTCTCTTGGGCCTTTTATATGTATCTTTCCTAACAGTTTCCAAAATTAACTAAGGATTTGTGGTGGTGTTGGTTCTTGTCTTCCCTGCTGCTGTAGTCCACGTCTATAAATTCAGTACCTAAGAAACAATACATACTTAATCAGAGCTTGCCACCACTTCTCTGCCAGTTTGTGGTAGCTTGTGTGTTTCTGTAATGCTGGAAGCTATGCCAATGGTATCTCAAATGCCAGCAGGGTCACCCAAAGTGAACACAGGTTTCAGACTAAGAACAGACTACAAAGAAAGAATTGGCTCCACACTTTGGAGGAAGTAGCCACTGAAAACCTTATGCACAGTGTGGAAAGACTATCAGATACCAAAGGCCAAATGAATGGAAGCAGAACATTGTCAGAGATAATGCCAGAGGATGGATGCCTCAGAACAGAAGAAACATGAAATGTGACTGAAGAAGAGCTGCTTTCTCAAAGTAGTGTTGACCATGGTGATGTGAATGGAGTAAAACCTTGGGGATTGCCTCTTGCTGATGGGACACAACTCCAAGTGAGAAGAAATAGCTATTACAAATCTACTGATAATCATATCTTAGGATGTAAAAAGCATGAATCTAGGTCGTTTTAAATCAGAAAATCATATGATTTACTATGCTGCGAGTGTCAGAAAGGACATTTCAAGATATGCCTTGAAGTACAATGATGTCTGTGATAGGAGACTATCCACCTTCAAGGAAATTCAACCCATATAACTATTACTCAAATATATGCACCAACCACTAAAGCTAATGATGAGAAAAATGAAGAATTCTACCAATATTTTCAGGCAGAAAAAGCAGACATGCAATCAAGATGCATTGACAATTGGTGATTAGAATGCAAAAAATGGAAACAGAGGATGGAGCAGTTGGAAAATATGGTCTTGGTGATAGCAACAAAGCTGCTTCCATAAAACTACACAGACCCGGAAACCCTGGAAGAGTAGTTCTTTATTCTAGTCAGAATAGTCAAGGAAAATGAATTTAGGTTTTGTGGTTGTTGTCCAGTATTCTTCAAATTCTCTAGAAGGGGCTGTAGGAAGGATGACTAGTAAAACTTCAGAAAAAAATGGTGATGTGATTGATACCTTAAGGTGAGGCTAGAACAAAGTATCTTGACCCCACATGGCCTTGAGAACTTCAGCACCACATATGCTTAAGAGATTATGTGGCCTTGCCTAAAGCGTTTATCAGAAGTGCGTTGTGTGGACCTAGCTCCGATGGATTATTTTAGAACATTCTCCTCTGCTGAATACCTAAGAACATTTGCTGGGAGAGAAAAAGTAGATTGTGAATTCTCTAACAATAGCTGATAACGGAGATCCATCCAACTCAACAAGACAATACCTACAAATAAGATTTGGTTTAATATTTGAAAAATAAAGACAACATCCTAGTTGTCAGAAGAATAGAAGGGCCCACTAATTGCCTGCCATGAAACTATAGCTACCAACATAATTAAAGCACTTTTACGAATTTAGTATTGTGTACACAAAGAAATAAGTATAAAACTGTAACTTTGGGTTACATGAGAGAATGTAGAGGTATAATGTAATTAACTTGCTATCAGAAGGCTATATTTCCCCAAAGATATACAGCAGCTTTGTCACTAGAACTGAGAACAATCAATTGTTGGTAGGATCAGGTACAGAACCATGTTGCGTTTAGGTTGAAGAATTTCAAACATTTTCAACCAGTGTCCCCATTAAGAATTTCTCAGGACACAATGTACCTTCTTTCATCTCCCCTTGAAAAATTAACAAAACAGGAAAAAAAAAGAAAAATTAACAAAACAACCTCTTACGATATGTTTTTGAACTCCTTGAAATGTGTTGATATTCTTAGTCCCACATACAGCTAGTAACTCAGAGTAGGGAAAGTAGTTTTCACTACTCCTAGCATCTTCCATTTCCTGTGGTAATGCCTCAAAATATGTTTAATGCCTACACATGTGTCCCCCGGGGTCCCTAGAACTCTAATGATAAACTTCCCCTGTAGGATAGTGTTGAAAATGTAAAAATGGAATCAATTTACAGCAAAAAATATATCAATGAGATAAACAAGGTGGCTAAAATGGGAAAAATGACCCTATTTCTTATTGGGTGGAGGCATATGAGTAATAACCATAACAGTTGATACTGAAATTTTCACATTCAACTGATTGTGTATCTCAAACACTTAACTGCCAATGACTTGTTTCTGATTCATAGTGATAGGGCTTGTCTAATGCATGAGTTTGTTTTGTAGATGAAATCTGTGCTGATACCACCAATTGCATCAGATGAAGACACTATCACTGACTTAAGGAAAAGTAAGGGAGGTGGCAGGAAAGGCAGGACAGGTGTAGCCCTTTCTGACCAGTTACTACAGCATGAATGGGAACAGGTAGGTAATCAAAGTTATATAGAAACCAAGTGCTAACCAAAGTGGTAATGCAGACACAACATAGATGATACTCCTTGAAATATTCAGGTAGTAAGTGGTTTTACCTTTAAAAGCAGACCATAACATTTGAATCTGAATATATCAGTACATTTTAATAATTTTATGTATTCTAATTTACATAATATGGAAGTCACCCATTTGAAGTGTATATCCAATAGTTTTTAGTTTTTTTCACAGTTGTGCAACTATCACCACAATTTAATTTAGAATATTTTTGTCACCCCAAAACTAGACTGATAGGCATTAGCAATTACTCCCCATCTCACCCCTCCCCAAACTTTAGACAAATACTAATCCGATTTATATCTCCTCAAACTTTTTTTCTTAACACATTATATAAATGAATTCAGACTTCCTTCATCTTAGCTCTTTTTCTTTTGCTGCTCATTTACCCTCCAAAACTTTTAATATCAGATTTAAGAAGTCACCAAAAGCCTAAGTTGAACCTTGAAAACTTACTGCTCTATTTCCTTCTAAGAGTTTTACCATTTTAGCTCTTTTACTTGGATCTGTGAACCATCTTGAGTTAATTTCTATGCATGGCAAGAGGTCATGATCAAAATTTCTTCTTTCCTTTTGGAGATCCAGTTGTCCACTTATATTTTATTCAGTCACCATTATCAAAAAATCAATTGACTGTAAATATGAGGGTTTAATTCTGGCCTCTCAGTTATATACCACGATATAATATCAGTACTAGGAACCACGGTGGAGTAGTGATTATGTGTTGGATTACAAACCACAAAATCAGAAGTTTGAAACCATCAGCTGCTCTGCAGGAAAAAGACAAAACTTTCTATCCTACAAAGAGTTATGGTCTTGGAAACCCACAGGATTTTCTCTTGACGACAATGAGAGAAAATATCAGTACTGCGCAATCTTGATACTATACCCAAAGTAAACCAAATTAACTTCTATCAATTCCTACTCATAGAGACCCTATAGGGCAGGTTAGAACTGCCTTTAATTTTATGCAGTCTTTAAATCAAGAAATGTGAATTTTTCAACTTTGTTGTTTTTTAAGATTTTTTTTCCTGGGGAAATCTGGATCTCTTAATTGCCATATGGATTTTAAGATCAACTTGTCAATTTCTGCAAAAATGCAGCTGGGGTTTTGATAAAAATTACATTGATCAATTTGAGGACTACTATTATTTCAACAATATTATATCTTTGATTATATGAACATGGATATATTTTCATTTTATTGAGATTATTTTAAATTTCAACAATATTTTAGTGGGGTTTGTTTATTTGTTCTCTATTCCTTTGATTGGTTTGGGGTATGAAGGAAAGAGAATTCAAGGATGACTCCAGTGTTTTCTGTCTGTGCCTCTGGAAACATGAAGTGTAGCTGTAGTTGAAGACAGTTTTAGAGGTAAATCTCAGAAATTCATTTGGGGACATGTTATACCTGAGATGTCTACTAGACATCTAAGTGAAGATATTGGCGAGTTGTTAGATATACAAGGCCAGAGTTTGGGAAAGAGTTCTTAGCCAGAAATATAAATTTGGGAATCATCAGCATGACACATGGTTAGATGAGTGAGTACAGCAAGAAAAAAGGGCCACGGACTGAGCCCTGGGGTTCACTAAAACTGAAGAATCAGAACAAGGGAGGAGGAAGAGAAGTTGTCAACCGAGGAATAACCATATACTTCTGACAAAAGAAAACCAAAAGTATATGGTCTTTTGGAAGCCATATTTAGAGGGAGAAATGATTAAGTGTACTAAATGCTACTGAAAGGGCAACTAAGATGACGATTGAGAAATTGACTATCAGGATTATGATAGTTAATGGTCGGATACCTTGAATAAAGCAGTTTTGATGGACTAGTGGAGAGGAGACTCTTAACTAGAATAGGTTTAAGAGATGTCTCTGGTGAGGAGAGAAATGGGAGTCATCAAGTACTGACAGCTTTTTTGAGATGTTCTATGACATAGAGAAGACACTGGATTTTCTGCAAATTTAGTTCAAAACCACCAGACACTCTATGGGTTTGAAAAAAAACAGGGCTTTCTACTCACATAAAGAGTTACAGTCTCAGAAACCCACAGGAGCAGTTCTAATCTATCCTGTGGGGGCAATATGTCTTCGCATTGACTCCATGGCAATGCGTCTGGTTTCTTGAGTAACAGAGAAGTAAAGAAAAAGTAGTGTCAAGAGACTTTTGGATTTGTTTCTTTAATAGGAGAAATAACAGTATAGTTGTATATTAGTGAACACTGTTTAGCAGAAGGGGGAGAGAATGATGACATGAGAGATTGGAGGAGAAGACCGAGCACAAAAGGTTATGGAATCAAGTGGCTCAGTGGAAGATTGGCTTTAGAAAGGGCAGATGGCTGGTTCACTTGTCATAATAGGCAGGAAGGCAGAATAGGTGTTTTTAGATATAGTTAGACATGTGGTACCTGACCATGTCTGTTGTGATTAAATAAATTAGAAAAGGTTGAAGGGATGTTTTAAAGCCTTTTTTACCTCTTTCTTCCCAGGCACCTCCAGATCCAAAGTAAATATTTTCAAACATCACAGAATCTACTTACTATCTAAAAATATAGAGGTTTCTGGGTTAGATGAACTCTATACGCATCTTTTGAATGTGTTTACAGGGTACAGAAAGTTAAAAGAAAAGAAAGTAAAAAGAAAGTTACACATAAGCAAAGGGAACGAACAAAACTTAGTTCAGTGTCTTTTATCCTCTGCCACTTACTATCCTATGTAATATTTACAAAAACCATATGGGAAAATGGAAACGTCAAAGAATAAGGTGACTTATTTGAGGTTATTTGGCCTATCAATGAATGGTAGAGCAGGATTTAATCCCAGCTCTTAAAATAAAGCTCATGTTCATTTTGTGAAGGAAAAAGTAGTTCAAGAGTGACAGGAAGTATCAAGAGGGAGAATTCTTCAAAACCAATGGCTGCTTCAAAGAAAAACATGGCTTTCTACTCCTCTAAAGATTTAGTTACAGTCTCAGACAGTTTTAGCGGTAGTTCTCCCCTGTCCTACAGGGTCACTATAGGTCGGCATTGACTTGATGACAGTAAGTTTAGTTTTTGGTCTGTATTTGTGATGGGGAAAAGCAAGGGTTTCCTCAAGTCGAAGATTCATGGTCCAAAGCCACAATGATGAGACGGACTTAGTCTTTTAAATTCTTTTTGGCATCACTGCCCTCTGGTGGTAGGAGCAGGAGGCCCAGCCTTTGCTCCAGTGGAGCCTCTGCTGGAATTGAACCTCCATCCCAGTGGGCTGCAGTCATGCACACAACCACTACGCCACCGGGGCTCAGCCCCGACTTAGTCTTTAAACAAATTGAAGACACCGAATTAATTTCCTAGGGTCACAATATGAATGAAATATCACAGATTAGGTGGCTTATAAGAACAGAGACTTACTGTCTTACATTTCTTGAGGCCGTTGTTGTTGTTGTTGTTAGAGATTAGTTCCATGGTTGTAGCCACTATATCAATCTAACGAAGGGAGGGTCTTCTTTTTTGATGCGACTCTCTTTTACAATACATCTCCTGTTCCAAGGACCAGACTCTCTCCTGATAGCATGTCTAAATTACATGAGACTTGCTTCTAAGGAACATTCTGGCTGAATTTCTTCCAAAACATTTTTTTTGTTGTTCTTTTAGCCATCCATGGTACTTTCAATCTTCTTTGCCAGCATCATAATTCAAATGCATCAATTCTTTTTTGTTCTTACATATTCAACATCAACTTTCACGTGCACATGACTCATTTGAAAATAACATGGCTTAACAACCTTTACTTGTATAATTTCCTTTTCTCAATAGTTTTTTAATTCTATACCTCTGGCTAAATTAATAACATTATCAATAGAATTATCTTATGCCCCAGGGGGATGATTTTTAATGTTCTCTATCATAAAATGACAACAATGTCTCTAAAGTGAACCTGAGATGTATATACTCCATAGATATTTGAATGGGTCTGTTGGCTCACACTTAATTCTAGCCCCAGTCTAAGAACAATTCTTATGACATGACCCTGCTTGATGCTCACCCTCATGAAGAGATCACGGAAGATATAGGTGCTATAGCAAAACGTGGTGAAGAGACGAGATGGTGTCCGGCTATCCAAAAGAACAGACTCTGGGCTGGACTATGGAAATGCGTGATATATGAATTATGTCTTAATAAAATCTTTGGGAGAAAATGTGAATGTGAAATACACATGGATTAAACCTTTGGTGAATCCCCTCTGACCATAGACCAGGGGTGTGAATAGCCTTGCTATCATGCAAAATGCATTGGAAAGTTCATTATTAAGGATGCAGTTAGGTTAAATTTAACACCTTATCATTTGATCTACCTTTTGACCCATTTTAATTTTGGTCTAACTTGTGATATTTTTTTCCTTTCTTTTTGATTGAGATTTTAATCTGTCTTACCTTCCTATTGTTGTTAGTTTTGAAAAGTGTTTTCCTGTATATGAAATTCAGAATAGGAAAATCTGTAGAGCCAGTAACTGGATTAATAGTTACTTGGGTATATGGCAGAAGAGATTGTGAGGCAGAGGAGGAAGCTAATAGCAATGAGTACAAGAATGAAAAACATGTGCTAAAACTGATCATGGTAATGATCATACAATTTTTCTTGATCTGAATGAACTATTGAATTATGTGATGTGAATTATATGCCAATGAAACTTTTTTTAAAAAAAGAATGGTATTTGGGGTGTTAAAGGTTTGTCTTCAAATTCAGCAGCCACCTCAGTGAGGTACCAACTAAGTCCACATGGAAGAAGCACACCTGCCTGTGTGATCCAAGGACTATAGATTTTAAAAATCCAAATTGGAAGGAGGTAATTTTATCAGAGTTTAAATTGTGAACACCTGGTGTACAAAAGGCTAAAGATTACAGTGGAGGCCCAAATCCCATTGGCAAGTTCCCCACATGGATAAAGCAACCAGCAAATCCCCTCTGACCATAGTCAAGGGATGTGAATAGCCTCGCTGTAAGATAGAGAACATTGTAAAGTCAATTATAGAAGATGAAGTTAGGTTACCCATCACTTGTCTGTCAGTCTATTAGACTGTGGTGACTTGTGTGTTGCTGTGGTGCTGGAAGCTATGTCACTGGTCTTTCAACTGCCAGCAGGGCCACCTAACATGAACAGGTTAGAGCAGAGCTTCCAGACTAGAATAGACAACAAAGAAGGACTCAGCTACCCACTTCAGAGGAAGTAGCCACTGAAAAATTTACTCATAACTTCAAAACATTGTCAGATACTGACAGCCTAGTGAATGGAAGCTGAATATTGTCGGTGATACTGCCAAAGGATGAGCCCCTTGAATCAGAGGACACTCAAATTATGACTAAGGAGGAGCTGTTTTCTTGGAGTCAGGTTGACCAGGGAGACATGGTTGGGATAAAGCCTGTGGGAGTGGAGCTTTAGGAATCTTCATTTGGTAATAGAGAATGATTCAATGTAAGTCGAAACAGTTGGAAAAATCTGCTAATCAGTGGAACTTGGAGTGTGTCATGTATGAATGTAGGAGAATTGGAAGTCTTCAAATATGAAATGGAAGGTATAAAGATCAATTTCTATCTGCCTTCAAGAAAATACAGTCAAGACCAGTGTGCATCACAACAGTGTGCTAGTAATGAAGAAATTGAAGACATAACAATGGCTTCATTTGGGCATTAATCAAAGATGCAATCAAAAGGCTATTGACAATTGGAATGCAAAAGTTGGAAACCAAGAGGAAGAAACAGTAGTTGGAAAATACGGTCTTGGTGATAGACATGAAGCTGGAGATTACATGACAGAACTTTGCAGCACCAACAATTTGTTCATAGTGAATACCTATTTTCTACAGCGCAAAAGGCATGTGGACACATGAAGACTTCTCCAGAGAGGATACACAGAAATCCCATTGACCATATATTTGGGAAGAAAAGATAGAAAGGCTCAATATCAGCAGCTAAAACCTGGCCAGGGACTGACTGTGAAACAAACCATGAACTACTCATGTAAGTTGAAAGTAAAAGCTGAAGGAAATTAAATCAAGTCACAAGAGCCAAAATATGACCTTGAGTCTCTCTCACCTGAATTTCAAGAACATCTCAAATTTGCTGCATTAAACACTAATGAAAGAGACTTGATGCGCTATGGGAGGACAGTAAGAACATCATTCATGGAAAAAAAGCAAAAGGTTATTAAAAACACAGGAAAGAAGTGGTCAGAGTAGTGATAGTGAAAATAAAAGGTCAAGCTGCAATGAAGGCATTAGCCAAAGAGAAGGGTGCAGAAATTAATGAAATACAAAATGAAATGTTTCAAAGGTCTTATGAAAAACTGGAAATAATTACTTATCTATGCCAGGAAATTGGGAAGACAGCAAGGTGGTCACCTGACAGTAAGAGATTCCTTTTTGTATCCATTCCAAATAATGGCGACCCAACAGAATGTTCAAATTATAGAACAAAATCATTGGTGTTCCATGCAAGTGAATTTTTGCTGAAGATCATTCAACAACAGTTGTACCAGTACATTGATAGGGAACTCGAGGGTGTATTTAGAAGAGGACATGGAACAAGTATATCATTGCACATAGCAGATGGATCCTCTCTGAAAGCAGAAACTACCAGAAAGATGTTTGTTTGTTTTATTGACTATGCAAAACATTCCACTGTGCTAATCATAATAAATTATGAGAAGAATGGGAATTCCATAACACTTCGTGGTGCTCACTTGGAACTTGTACATGGATCAAGAGGGAGTTAGGAAAACAGAACAAGGGTTTGAAACCTTTCTGTGATTTAAAACCAAGAAAGGTGTGTGTCAGGGTTGTATTCTCATATATGTATTCCATCTGTATGCTGAGTAAATTATCAGAGAAGCTGGATTCTACAAAGGAGAAGGACGAGGACAAAGCATCAAGATCAGAGGAAAACTTATTAACAACTTGCAATCTGCAGGTGACACAACTTTGATTGCTGAAAGTGAGGACTTTAAGCAACTGCTGATAAAGCTTAAGGATTGCAGCCTTCTTGAGTATGGATTACAACTCAATGTAGAGAAGACCAAAATCCTCTCAACTAAACCAATAGGTAATATGATAAATGGAGAAAAGGTTTAAATAGTCAAGAATTTCGTCTTGCTTGTATCCACAATCCCCCGTTGAAGCAGCAATCAAGAGACCAAAGATGGGTAAACCGCCTTGGGTAAATCTGCTGTCCAAGACCTCTTTAGAGTATTGAAGAGCGAGGATGTTACTAAGGTGCGTCTGACCCAAGCCATGGTATTTTCCATTGCCTCTTATGCATTGCGAAAGTTGGATATTGAATAAGGACAACTGTAGGAAAATGTATGCATTTGAACTGCTAGAGAAGAATATTGAAAGTACCGTGGAGTGCTAAAAGGACAAACCGGTCTATCTTGGAAGAAGAACAGCCATAGTGCTCCTTAGAAGCAAGGATGGTGAGACTTCATCTTAAATACTTGGGGCATGTTGTCAGGAGAGAGACCAGTTCCTGGACAAGGACATCATGCTTTAGTAAAGTGGAGGTGCTGGAAAAAGAGGGAGACCCTCAAGGAGATTGATGGTCACAGTGACTCAAAACATAGAAACTTGTCAAAATAGCTCAGCAAAACCAGGCAGTGTTTTGCTCTGTTTTGCAGAGTATTGGAACCAGCTCAGTAACACCTAACAATAATAACAGTGAGGTTACCTTATCATTTGAACTCCCTTTCTACCCATTTTAAAGTTATTCCATTTTTAATATCTACTGCTTTTTTACTGAGGTTTTTCTGTTTTATCTAGTCATGTTTTTGTGGCTTTTGTTTGTTTGCCACCTGTTTGTGTTACCCAGGATAGGTAAATCTATAGAGACAGAAATTGTATTGATAATTGCCTCGAGGGACATCGTAGCGAAAGACAGGGGAAATGGGGAGCTAACAACAATGATATGAGAAGGAAATGTTCTGAAACTGATTGTAGTGATGACTGTATAAGGTTTTTTAAGATCATTTTATTGGAGGCTATTACAGCTACTATAACAATGCATGCATCAATTGTATCAAGCATATTTGTACATATATTGCCATCATTTTCTAGACATTTACATTCTTTTTGAGCCCTTGGTATCAGCTCCTCTTTTTACCCTGCTTCCCCTTATCCCACCCTCATGATCCCTTGTTAAATTATAAAATATTACTATTTTCATATCCTATACCAACTGCTCTCTCCCTTCCTCAATGGTTTCTGTTGTTTATCCCCATGGAGGGAGGATGGGGCTTATGTATCCATCATTTTGAATGGTTCCTCCTTCCTCCCTTCCTCTAATCACCTTCTCCCTACCCTCCTAGTATCGCTACTTTCACTTCTAGTCCCAAGGTATTTATCTAACCTGGATTCCGTGTGTCCTAAGCTCTTCTCTGTACCTGTGTACATGCTCCAGCCTAGCCTGCAGTGAAAGGCAGGATTGAGACAAAACTTCTTAATATGATTGAATTATTCAACTGTATGATGCCAATATAGTTACTTAGAAAAAAGAACGAACGAAAATACCATGGCTTGGGACAGCATATCTTATATCTCCTGCTGCTAGGAATCCAAATTCAGGGTATCAGTCATGTTTATTTCTTCTGAAGTCTGAGATAGAATTTGTTATATGCCTCTCTCCTAGTTTCTGGTAATGGCCTATGATCCTTGGTAACTTCCATCGCCACATTACTCCATACCTCTGTGTCTCTGTGACTCTTCTCTTTTATAAGGACACCAGCTTGATGAATTTGGACCCACCCAACTAATAGTATCTTCAAGGAAACTATTTCCAAACAATATCATGTTTACTGGTACAGAAGTTATGGCTACATCATACCTTTTGGGGGACATAATTCAATCCATAACAACCACATAATACAATTATGGGGGCATGCTTTCTCCTCTGAAGATATTTATGTTTTTTAGAGAGAAGAGTTTTATAACTCCAACAGTTGTAAAACAAATGTGATGCAGATTTTTAAAGAAAAAAATTCAAAGACTGATTCTTCCTGATTACTAAGCATTGCTAAATCCATTCTTATAGATATATCAGTTATTATTGTTGATAAATTGGTTATTGGGGATGACCAGGAAGATGTTGGACATTAAAAGAATTCTGGAAAGGATTCATGAAAGAAATGAGTGTAAAACAATTTTGAAGAGAAATAGTTTGTCTCCAGGATAACTTGGGCTAATTTCTCTAGCATAGACTCCCTCTTGTAAGCAACAGCCTAATCTGATTTGTTGTTCAAAGGTCATTGACATTCTGTGGAGTGATCCCAGAGGCAAAAGAGGCTGCTATCCAAACAAAAGTCGAGGAGGAGGCTGTTATTTTGGACCAGATGTTACATCCAAGATTCTTAATAAATACCATTTAAAGTTGCTTGTTCGTTCTCATGAGTGTAAACCAGATGGTTATGAAATCTGCCATGACGGGAAGGTAAGATGGCTCTGTTGCTTATGTTCATACAGATATTCTTCCCACAAGCACAGTCTTCTCTTGACTAAGTGTGTTTGGCCCAGAAGCCCATGGCAAGATGACTTCCCTAGTGCTAGCATGGAAAAAGAAGACTGCAGGGCTCATATAAGTTGTATGAAGAAATGCCACTGCTTGTACCAGTGAGAAAAACTTAGCATTACAGTAGTTTCCTGATCTTTCCTTATCTCAGAGACAAAAATTCTGTAACTAACTACAGACTCAGTCTTTATTTGTAAAGTAAATCTCTGCTACAGCGAGATTACGTAGGTGCTTAACCTCAAAGAAACAATAAAAGACAGCAGTGAAACAATTTCCTTTCTTCCACCTCTAGCACTTTACTTGTGCAGATTGAGTCACAAAGCACATACCCCTTCAACTGGCATAGTAGATGTGTTAGCCCAGGTAGATTAGAGAAACATACATGTGGACATTCAAATGTGTGTAAGAAAGAGCTTTATATACAAGAGCAATTGAATATTGAGAAAACATCTCAGCCCAGTCCAGATGAAGACCATAAGTCCGGTATTAGTTCATGTGTCCAATACCAATCTTTAAAGTCCTCTTCAGACTCAGGGAACACATGCAGTGATGCCGAGTGCAGGATGATCACAGGCCAGTGGGTGGGAAGTCTTGTGAATCTCGTGGTGCTGTAAGCATCTCAGTGCGGACAGGACTCTCCACGTGGCTCCCAACACCCCCCAAGGCTCTGGCTGCATCAGGGTAGCTTCACGTGGCTTCTCATCAAAAATGTCTTGAAGGAAGTGAGTGTGTGTCCTGTCTCCAGTGAGCTATTTATGTCCTTAGTGCCTGCAAATGAAGTCATCAAATTGTGACGTGATTGACATGCTAAACTCTACTCCTTCACTCTTAATACTCTCAAATTGACAACAGATTATGTAACTACCACAGTAGGTGATCTCTTCAACTGGCAAAAAACAGTAGGTGATCTTCAGCAATTGCTGAAGCCAGTGTAGCCAGTCTCAATAACTTGTAAGATGCTATGCTTCTTCAGGTTTGTCTGATGATGCTAGAAAAGAAAAGGACTGAGGAACTGGTTTCCTGTCTCAACTTGTCCTGGGATGATTCTATGTGTGAAAAGCAGGAATAAATAAAAATAAAATTGTTTAGTGTTCCCTTCTGTTTTAACATGATCACTTTTCTTAATTTCTCATTCATCCATTTGAGGTTCATACTAATGTGTGAGATGGGTAAGGCAAGTATTGACCAGGGTTTCTGTGTAATAAAACTATCTTTAACAAAGATTTTATAGGGAAATTTTGATCAAAAAAGAGAAGTTGCTGAACAGAATTTCAAATTTTTATGGATTCTAGATATTCTGGAACCATGAAAGCTGAATGAATTCCCAAACTAATGACCGGAGATAATTTTTAAATCTTAAACCAAGAAGTATCCCCTGCAGTTTTCTTTAAACCAAACAATCATTTCGCTTAATTAGTGAACAATATCTGCCTTGAGTGCTATGTTCTTTTAAGAACTATGTACATTAATAAGACTGACAAAAACAGCTTGAAGATTAGATAAGCGTTTGGGGGCCAGTGAGTTTATGTGAATGGGGAAGGACCAATTGGTAAAAGGAGAGTAGCCCAACATTCAAATTGAACAATTTAATGTCACTGAGTTGTACATGGGGAAATTGTTAAAGTGGTGTGTGTTCTGTGCACATTCTTAACAATACCAAAATATTTAAAAAATAAATAGAAAAGAGGAGTAGTTTGTCTTCAGTGGCATATCTGGACCTTTGCCACCTTTCCAGTCACAAATGAGTGTTATCCTCCCACACTTCACCAGAGTCCCAAGGTTGGTTTCTTTCCAAGGTGGAACCAGTGCCCTTTACTTGGGCCACTGTTTCACTGCCTTTCAAACACTGGTTTTGAGGGGTCCTAAACTCTAAATCACTCAACTCAAAGCAAAAGGAGCAAGAGATAATGGGAAAGTTTCATTTTGAATGCTCGAGTATTATACTTTATTCTCTTGGAAATTTAGAATTTGCAAAATGGAATATTAAGAATTCTAAGATATTAAACAAAAATTATTCAGGGGGGGCTTCAAAAAATTTATGGAATTTTATGGTCTTTTCCTTTCTTTTATTCACAATTTTTGAAGCTCTCTCATGCACAGGATGTTAAGACTATGCACCAGAGGTATGAAGTGATTGAAAACAATGATTTTAAAGTCTTGTTTTTCTCTGAAGGAATGATTGGATAATTGTTTGGGTTTATAAAGTTTGTCTGATTTATTCTTTTTAAGAATTTATAGAATGATCTTTTTGAGAACTGATATTACCTGAACCTGACTCTCTTTTTCTTTACCCAGGTTATTACCGTGTTTTCTGCATCTAATTATTATGAAGAAGGCAGCAATCGAGGCGCTTACATCAAACTTCGTCATTGTATGGTCCCTCGATTTGTCCAGTACCAAGTTACTAGGTCAACATGTCCAAGTCCTCTTTACCAAAGGTGTGTATACCTTAGAAAGAATCCACAGCACTTGCATTGGTAACTGACTAAAGTCAGTCTATAGGGACTAAGAGCAGATACTTATGGTTACTCATTGATAGAAACAAAATGGAGATGGTTCCAGGTGCCAAGTGGTGAATGTGCCCATATTTGAAATTCAAAGGAACAATTTTTGATTCATACAACTTTTTAAGTGGATAAAGAATTTAACAACCAGGTACATCCCCTAGTTAAATGTAAATAAATGAGGGTCCCTACCCCTTTTATCCTTCTAACTTACAACCTTATCTGCTTCCCAAGCAGCTCAATGTATTCTTGCCTCTTCTCTGCTCTGAGGTGTTTATGCCTAAAATAGTTGTATTTCTCTCTCAGTGTGACGCCATTAATAGATTATCTTCCCCTTTTCCCTATTGTAATATTTTGTTGATTTTTATTATAAAATTAGTTTGTTAACTGTTAACAAATGAAACAATCCAAAGATCTCTAAAGAAAATATTTATAATTTTCTCTCTCCCTACTTCTTAGTAGCTCTTTTTCACTAAAGATAACTGAAAACAAACAGCCTAGGGTAGACCCTCCTACCTCCTACCCTTGCATCTACAAAATAAATGAGCAATGATTCGCTTAAAAACATTTTTGAGCACCTACTATGTGTCAGGTACTGTTGTATATAAGAACAAATGGTATAGCAATCAGTCCAGCAATGTCTTCAAGACACTCTAAATTTAACCCAAAACTCTTCCAGCATTTACACATTACCCAATTCCAGAGTCACTTCCACATGTTCAAGTATTTGTCATAGCAGCACCCCACTTCCCAGCACCAAACTCGGTCTCAGTTTCTGGGGGTGGCTGCAGGGGGCAGGGTAGAGGTGGAGGGATGCAAAAGAGTGGCTTGTAGGAAAGCAAATGTACTATGTCCTGTATATAGCTCAGGAACCTGGGGCTCTGAGATCAAAGTGTTAGCCATAATTACTCCTTCTGAGACTCTGAGGAGAAATCAGATCTATGCCTCTCACCAACTTCTGAAATTTTCAAGAGTTCCTTGACTTGCAGCTACAGTTTCACATAGTGTTTTTTTCCTCCATTTCTGTCTCTGGGCATCTTTTCTTTTTAATGCCAGTAATACAGTATTAGAACCCACCTTGCTTAGTGTGATCTCATGTAACCTAGCTAATAGCATTTTGAAGGCCCTGTTTTCCATCAGGTCATATTCACAGATTTAAAAGTTCCCTTCTATCACTAGTGTGTTAAGTGTTTTTTAATCAAGAAAAACTGTTGGATTTTGTCAAGTTCTTCCTCCCCCTCCCCTGCATTTATCAAGATGAACTTGTGATTTTGTGTCTTTTCTAGTAATATATTACCTTGCATATCTGTCATAGATCTCATTTCACTTTGTTATGTAATCATTTTGGGGTTGCTGGATGCCTTATGCAATGGGATTTAAAATACTAGCATTTTAAGGATTATTGCATATACTGTGTATACGTGAGTATAACCTGAGTTTTTCAATGCATTTTGTGCAGTTTTTATGATAAAATTAGGTGCCTGATTTTTGGGTTGGCTTATACTCAAGTGTATATGGTATATACATAGGAGATACTGCGCTGTAGTTTTTTAATAATGTCTTTTAGATTATCGGGGCAATATACCAGTTTCATAGAATCAGGTAGACAGCATCCCCACCTTTTATTTTTCAAAGAGTTTGCGAAATATTGGTATTAATTCTTCTTTAAATGTTTTGAATTCACCAATGAAGACATTTGGGTCTTTACGTTCTTTGTGGAAAGGTTTTTAATTACTTATTCTATACACAGACATATATACTCAAAATAGCTTCATAAAGTTCATGAGAAAATTCCATTTGGTACATATATATGTGTATATGTATATTAATCATGTTATTGGGGGATTTTACAGATATTATAACAATTCATAAATCAATTACATCAAAAGAACTTGAACAGATGCAGACATCATAGCTAAAATATTGTCTTTGATATTAGCTCCTTTTTATTCTCTCCCTCCCCCCCAGCACCCTCCTGAACCCTTAATATGTTATACATACATACATACATATTTATATTACATATCTTACACCACCATCCAACGTATCCCTTCACCTAAAATTTTGTTACTCATTCCCTTCACTGGGTTTTATACAGTCATCAGTGCTATCGGTTCCCCCTTTCACCATCCCTACCTCCCTTTCAGTACCCTCAGTACTTCCATTACTGTTTCTAAGGGGTTAGTCTAGTCTGCATTCCATGTATTGAAAGGTTTTATCAGTACCAAAGTACATACACTGGTGTAATAGGACTTTTGAGGTAGAACTGAGGCCATAATAGTGAGGAGAGGAAGTATTAAAGAACTAAAGGAATGCTATGTGTTTCGTCAGTCCTATACTACATCCTGGATGTATCATCCCTTTCATGTAGCCCCTCAGTGAGGGGCCATTTATCAACAGATGGGCTTTGGGTCTCCACTCTGATCCCTCTCTTTTATAACAGTATGATTGGGTTTTTGTTTAATTTCTGATACCTGTTCCCGCCAATACCTTGTTTCACACAGGCTGGGCTATATTTCTTCCATGTGGGCTTAGTTGTTATTCTGCTATATGGCCACTTGGTTGACTTAAAACCTTTAAGACCTCGAGAATAAAAAGAATTAAAAAAAAAAACCTTTAAGACTTCAGATGCTTTTTTCTTTTCTTTTTAGCTATTTCTTTTAATAGCCGGACACCATCCATTTTTTCACCACATTTTCTTATGCATCCATTTCATATTCAGCAGTCTTGTCAGAAAGATGAGTATCACACAGTGCCAGATTGTTAGAACAAAGTGTTCTTGTGTTGAAAGAAAACTTGAATAGAGGCCCAAAGTCTACTGCTACCTTAATGTATTAATATAAATATATGTAAATAGACCTATACCCAATTAATATGAAGCTTTTGAAGTCTCCTTGGGTACATGTTTATACGTATATACATACATAATTTCACCTATTTTGTTCTTGAGAAATATACATAGCAAAACATACAGCAATTAGCTGAGCCCGGTGATGCAGTGGTTGTGTGCAGCACTGCTGCCCACTGGGTTGACAGTTCAAATCCAGCAGCAGTTCTCCAGGAGCAAGGCTGGGCTTCCTACTCCCACCAGGGCAGTAATGTGGAAAAAATAATAATAATAAAAATAATACAGCAATTCAAAAGTTTTTACATATACCTTTTAGTGACATTGGTTACATTCTTCAAGTTGTGTGAACATTCTCACCTCCCATGTTACTTATCTCCATTAACATGAATTCACTGCCACCTAAGCTCCCTAACTTAGCATTTTCATTGCTGTTGTCAATTCAATCCCTTGTAGATAATTCTTAAATTCACTAGTTAAACTAAACTTTTATTTAAGGAGCCTGCAGGATATGGTTTTGGTTTAAGGCTTAAGGATTCTCACAAGGCAAGAGTTTAGAATTTTTTCCCACATGGATACCAGATTTCTGGCTGTAAGCTACAGAATATTTGGAGTCCATGAGAACTTGAAAAATCTCCTCTCTTCCCCCTTTTGATCAGGGTTCTTCTATAGAATCTTTGAGCAAAATGTTCAATAATGACAGTCCAGCACTGCATGCACTTTTTCTGATCTCATGGCAAAGGAGGCCTTTGTTTATGGAGCCAATTAGCCACACAATCCTCATCCTCCTTCTATTTATCTAATTGTTTTACTTGTTATAGGCCTATCTAGATTTTCTATTTCTTCTTGAATCAGTTTCTGCATATTTCTAAGAATTTGTCCGTTTCATCTTGGCTACCTATTATTTATTTTGTTTTGTCTTTTTGGCTGACAAAAGAGGAGAGAAGATTGAAATTACTAAAGCCAAGAATGAAAGAGGAGATATCACTACAAATCTTACATATATAATGAGTTGTAAGAGAATATTAACAATTGTATGCTTAAGAATATATATTTTATGATTGTTCGATGGAATATTGTTGCTACCATTATTTCTACTGAATCGTAATGCTTTATTATATGTGTGCTATATATTTATATCATTCTCATATGTAATCATCAATATTTATGGTATTTATATTATGTTCTACTTATCTGTGTGTCTTCTTTTGTGTCAATACCCACTCTTTCCATTAAGAAACTGTATAATTTGCATATGGAAATGTCCATTCCTCATTCCTATAGGAGTAGGAATACATCCAAAATATGCTACATTATAAAAGGAGGTTTCAGGGCTACCAACCTTACAGTTGATGTTGAGTGGTAGTTTGCTCCTCCTACATTTGAAAAAAAACTGTACAATAAATTTCAGTTTCTGTATAACAAGCCCCTCTTTATTTTCCTCTATCTTCAAAGTTATTTTGAATATTCTAAAAAAATAAATTGTTCATGAAAATCTTTGAAATGCAAAATAAAACTCCACTGGTAATCCTTTTCAAACTTCACAAAATACACATATTTTTATATGTATATATATTCACTAGCCAGTACATGTTATGTATGAATTTAAGCAATTTATATTAAAGCAGAATTTGGCAAGAGGTGACAGCACATTAAAATGCAGCAGAACATGATGAATTATGTGACTTTCACCTAATGGTTATTTTCTTGATGTAGGGTGAATACTATCGAAGGCAGTGCCATCAGGATGTTAAAAGAGAGAATGATAGCACGAAAAACTGACCTCGTTCGTGCTTTTGAAACACATGACCATACAAAATCAGGTAATAAAACCATGTAGTTCTTACCATTTATTCACATATCAGGTAACATACCGATAAAATTTTACCTCTTTGTGTTTTCTTAAGATTTCAGGGTTTTATTTTTATTAGAAAGAAATGATAGAGATAACAATAAAATATAATTGATAATACAATAAGGGGAAGTTACAGTTCTCCTTTTCTGTAAGTTTCTTTTTTTTGTTTTGGTTTTTGGTTTTTGGGCATCACTGCCCTCTGGTGGGAGTGAGAGCCCCAGCCTTGCTCCTGGAGAGGTGCTGCTGAATTTGAACCACCAAGCCAGTGGGCCACAGTCCCGCACTCAACCACTACGCCACCGGGGCTCAGCCCCTCTGTACATTTCTATAATTAGAAAAAGGAAAACAACAAGAACTCTGAATTAGATTCTGTTCTGGTAATATGTCAGACCAGACAATCTTGAGTGTTGTGTTATGAAACAGTGAGGTTTCAAAGATTCAGAAATGTAACGCATTTGCCAGTGTCACAAGAAGTGAGGTACATCTAAGGCTGCATCTCCGCTCCAGTTGAAGGGTTATTTGAAACCATATTTGGAAGAATGAACCAGAAAACCCAAACTCAAATTATTTTCCATTGAGTCAGTTCTGACTCATAGTGAGACTTTAAGAATAGGTTATAACTGCCCCTGTCAGTTTGCAAAACTTATTCTTTGTAGGAGTAGAAAAATTTCATCCTTCTGCATGGAGCTGAAGCAAGCACAAAAAAGCTGGTTTTCCCTAGGGTAAAGATCTAACACCAGTGTGGCAAACCCCTTATGAAAGTAAACTTTATTATAATAGAAAGATGAAGAAGCTGAATTTGAGACTTCCATATTTTGGACCCTCAAAGCACCTAAAGGAGACCAAAGTTTATAGTGCCTTATGGCTCCTGGTAGAATCAAATGCCAATTCATCTTCAAGAGAAGCATCTCCAATTTTCAGTATATTTGGAAACTTTTCATATGGATTGGGTGAAGATTACAAAGCAGCTCATCAATTTTGCATTCCTACACATCCTATTTCATCTCATTCATTGCATTCCCCTCAATACTGCATTATCATTCCATCTCCTCCCTTTGCTTTCCTTTGCCATTTCTTTATTTTTCCTATCCCTTCTGAACTTTGCCCTTGGGCAAATTCTATCCCCAAATGTTAGATTATTCTAATATATACCTATATCATATCAATTGTGTTATTATTTCCCTTATAGACAGGTATCTATTGTTTGGCTAAAAATTGAGCCACAGGGCTACGTTCAATTCCAGACCCAAAGAGTGACCAAGGACCACACATAGACTTGAAGGTTCTACCAGTTTTCTAGCTGATCAGCATGCTTGGTTTTGAGTTTTATTCCACATTTTTGTCTCATTCTACCCATAGCTTTCTAATGTGCTCCTTTTTAGAACAGATGATAATGGTAGCTGGACATCATCTAGTTCTTGTCTCAGAGCTATAGAGATGGGTGTTGTGGTCCATTAGTCTTTTGGACTAATTGCTTTCATGAGTCTTCAATTTTCATCACTCTTCTTCCCTTCAAACAGAGAATCCATTAGTTGCACCTTAGTTAAGGTCTCTTCAAACAGAGAGTCCATTAGTTGCACTTTAGTTAGTTAAGGGCCTGTGGTTGTTATCAGGTGCCATTGAGTCTGTTCCGATTCATAGCGACCCTATGAGCAACAGAACAAAACTAAAGTAGGATGTAGAGCAATGTCTTTGTGGATTGTATCAATTGACTTTGATGCTCCTCAAGACCGTGTCCTTAGCTCCGAAGCTCAATGACTCATTCCCTCAAGAATGCTTGTGTTTGAAAAGTTTTCATAGTTGTGTTTCCTTTGTGCTTCACTATACTCACGGATATATTTGTAGCTAAGGTAAATACACACATACACACAATATCCTCTGGCAATCCTATATATACAAACCTATATTTATTTGTAGTATGATCCCTCTCTCCTTTTCACACCCATTCACCTTTTTGTCTATCTATGCATCTGCTCAAAGATCACATTATTCCAGGATAGTGTACGTAACAGTATTTACTTCTTTTATCTTTAATTCTTTCACTTTAATCCCTCCTCCATATATTTTTTGCCATTTTTTCCCTCATTGTATATTGCCTTCCTCTTCAGCCAAGTTAAATTTGCTTGTTGAAATCTGTAACTCTCTCCTTTTATTCTGTAATTGTTTTCATTACAAAGTGTTATCTGTTTCCCTATTTTTAGTTTGTAAAGTTTATTTTACTTCGGATAATTCTTTTTTAAAAAAATAATTTTATTGGGAGCTCTTACAGCTCCATACATCCATGGTGTCAAGAACATTTGTACATACAGTATGTTACCATTATGCTTTTCAAAACATTTTCTTCCTATTTGAAGCCCTTGGTATCAACTCCCCATTTTTTTCCTCCCTCCTCATGAACCCTTGATAATTTATACATTAGTATTTTCATCTTACACCAACTGTTGTTACCCTTCACCCATGTTTCTATTGTTTGTCCCACTTGGGATGGGGGTGGGGGGGTTATATGTTGATCATTGTTCTGGGTTCTCCCTTTCTCTCCTCACCTTTCCCCTACCCTAATGGTATCACTAACCTCATTATTGTTTCTGAGGGGTTTATCTGTCCTGAATTCCCTTTGTTGAGAGCTTTTATTTGTACCAGTGTACACGCTCTGGTCAGGCCAGATTTGTAAGATAGAATTGGGATCATGATAGTGGGGGTGGGGAGCATTAAAAATTAGAGTAGTAGTTCTTAATCTGTGGGTCATAAACCTATGGGGTCGAACAACCCTATAGGGTTGAACTACCCTTTCACAGGGGTTGCCAAAGATCACTGGAAAACATATATTTCTGATGGTCTTAGGAACTGCGACACTGCTCCTCTATCCGATTCCAGGTGGGTGCACCTACATGCTGATGTGCTCACATATGAGTACCCAGTGTACCATGCTATATCGTGCTTGAAGACCACATTTCATTTATTTATAATTAGAACTAAATATTTCATAAAATATAATTACATACTGCTTTGTGATTAATCACTATGCTTTAATTAACTTTGATTTGTAATAATGAAAATACATCCTGGATATCAGATATTTACATTACGATTCATAACAGTAGCAAGATTAGAGTTATGAAGTAGCAGTGAAAATAATTTTCTGGTTGGGGGTCACCACAACATGATGAATTTCATTAAAGGGTCACAACATTAGGAAGGTTGAGAATCACTGAATTAGAGAAATGTTGTATGCTATACTGCATCCTGGCTGCCTCATCCCTTCCTTGTGACCCTTCTATAAGGGGGTGTCCGATTGTCTACATATGGGCTTTGCATCTCCACTCTATCCCCACCACTTGTATGATTGTTTGTTCTGGGTCTTCTGATACTTGATATTTGATCCCATCAACACCTCATAATATTATGGACTGCTTGCTCCTTCCATTTGGGCTTTGTTGCTTCCCAGTTAGATGGCCACTTATTTATCTTCAAGCCTTTAAGACCCCAGACACTGTATCTTTTGATAGCCAGACACCACCAACTGTCTTCACATTTGCTTATGCACACATTTTGTCTTCAGTGATCACGTTGGGAAGGTGAGCATCACAGAATGGCAGGTTATAGACTAAAGTGTTCTTGCATTGAGGGAATGCTTGTTTAGAGACTCAATGTCCATCTGCTACATTATTATTTAACATATGATATATGCACATTGAATTACGTCCCTATCTTTATATATATACATATAAACATGCCTGTATTTATACTTTCATAGATGTCTTATGCCTTCTAGTTCTTTCTTCTATTTCATTTTACTTTTCTCCTGTCCCACTATCATGTTTGACCTTCATTCAACTATCAGTAAATCCCCTCAACTACATTGTATTTGATCAAGCCCCACCAGGCAACTTCACATACTTCTATACCTGTGTTGACTTCTGGGTGGTGGCGTTGTCTGCTCTTGTTGGTTCTCTGTCTGAAGAACTGTCTTTGGCATTTCTTTTAAGGCTGGTTGGTTGTTTATTTTTTATAAATTCCTTTTCATTTATGAAATATCCTATTTCACTGTCATATTTGAAGGACAGCTGTGCTGATTACTGTATTTTTTACTGTATTTTTTTCAGAACATAAGACACACCCAGTTTTTAGAACAGGGAAACAAGAAAAAATATTCTGAACCAAATAGTACCAGTATACTAAAATGTTCAGGGGAACCACACTTTCAGACCGGAAGACACACCCTCGTTTTTTCCCCCACTTTTGGGGTGTGTGTGCCTTTTTGTTTGTTTGTTTTGGGGGGGCATCACTGCCCTCTGGTGGGAGTGGGAGGCCCAGCCTTGCTCCTGGAGAGCTGCTGCTGGATTTGAACCAAGCCTGCGGGCCGCAGTCCCTCACTCAACCACTTTGCTACCGGGAATCAACCCATGGGTGTGTGTCTTACGATCCAAAAAATACAATATATTATTCTTGGTTGGAAAGTATTTTCTTTTAAAATTTTATATATGTCATTCCATTGCCTTATTGCCTACAGGGTTCAGCACATTCCCATACTTTGTCTTCTTGAGCTGCCTTTTGAAGTTTTCTGTTCAAGTCTTGTATTTCGTTATTTGTTCCAATTACTTTAGCTGCTGTGCATTCAATAGCAAATGTTAGTATCTTACCCTGCTTGCAAATACACGTCTGACTGCATTTAACAGTGTATGCTTCAACTAGTAGGCAGCAGCAGCCAATGTCATGTATTTCACATCTCTTAAATGTGTAGCATTATCTCTTTTGGCTTAATTTTCTTTTAAAAATATTACTGTGAAAGCATATCCTGGCTCAAGATAGCAGCAAAACTGGTGCCAGTGATAGCAGCAGCAAGAGGCAAAAGAGAAGTCTTGATTTGGAAGGGAAACAAAAGATTAAACAACATGAAGTAAAAAATCAGTGAAGGTTGTTGCTCAAAATTTACACATGTTCACAAAATACTCAGATCACATAATATGCTATTTCACAAGCTGCATTGTGGACATTAAAGCATGCATGCCTTTTCTATTTAAGAGAAAAAATATTTTTAAGCATAGTTTTGGTGAACATTGACAGAGCAAATTGGTTTTCCATTAAACAATTTTCCTGTTTTATTTTGTGCCATTCATTACATGAAATTCCTTCAATATAACAGCTCTCTTCCTTCTTCGTGTTCCTCTATTTCTTTCATTCTTCTTGCCTGCCCCTTCTTGCCTTCTGAGCTTTGGTTTGAAGCAAATGCTCCTGTTTTCCCATGGTTGATTATTCTGAGGATCGTTTCCTATGCGTGTTAGTATTCATGTTAGAGGCTTGTCTGCCTGACATTTGACTGCAAGGTGGTCCCCAAGGGTGGTTATGCTTACAGGTACAAATAAGTATAACTATACTCTCTCCGTGTGGTTTCTGTAATTTCGCTAAGGTGGCAAATTAGAGTAGAAATCAAAGAAACTCTTTCCAGATTGTTTTAAGGAAGCATAATTTTGATACCAAAGCCTAACAAGAACATTATGGAATAGAAAAATTAAAGGTTAATCCCACTCCTTAGAGGCAGCTCGTGTACTGTGGACATGGTGTCAGGAGCAACCAGTCCCTGGAGAACAGTAGAAGGACAGTGGATCGACTGACACAGTGGCTGCAGCCAGGGACTCACGCATCAGAACTATTACAAGGAGGGCACAGGACTGGGCATTGTTTTGCTCAGTTGTACACAGAGTCACTCTCAGTCAGAATTGACTTGACGTCACCAACTAATAGCCACAAACTCACTGATAAATCTACATGAAAAAATTCTAGGGAAATAGTAGAAAGTTAATATTAAATCTGTAGATTAATAAACCAATTCAGTTTCTTCTGGGAGTGCAAGATTGTTTGAACATTTGAAACTCTGTAAGTGTAATTTGCCACCTTAGCAAAATTAAAGAAATCAGTAAGCAAATCTTTTTGCTGGTTTTGGAAAGCACTTAAGGAACAAAGAATAGAAATGAACTTCTATCATCCCATACAGGATATATAGTAAAGCTTATGATAAATAGCCTATTAATGGGGAAAATGTTGAAAACATTCCTTCTAAATTTGGGGATGAGGCAAGGATGTTGTGATAGACTGAATAGTCACCCCCAAATGTGTCCACAAGCCTAATTGCTGGAACCTGTGAATGTTATGTAGCATACTGGACTTTGAGGATATAACTAAATTAAGGATGTTGACATAGGTATTATCCTATGTAATCACAAGGAATCTTAGAGAAGTGATACAAGAAACGTCAGAGTCAGCCAGGCAGGTGATGTGATGATGGAAGCAGTGTGGGATGATGTGCTTTGAAAATGGAGTAAGGAGACACAAGTCCAGGAATACCAGCAGCCTCTTGAAGCTAAAAAAGGCAGAAAAATTAATTCATTCCTTAGAGAGTGACTAGTCATGCTTGCAGCTTGACTTTAGCCCATTAAAACCTATTTTAGACTTAAAGCCTTCGGAAATGTGAGAGAATAAAACTTTTTCCAGCCACAAGGTTAATGGTAACTTGTTAGAGTAGCAATAAGAGACTAATAGACATGCCCACTACTAACACTTGTTTTAGGAATATTAACCAATACAATAAAGGTAAATAAAATGATAAGATTTGGAAAAGAAATAATACACTGTCATTCAGAATAAATAATATTATTGAATATATTAAAAAGTGAAATAAATTCACAGGGGGAATATTTACATTTAATAAGTGAATTTAGCAAGTTGCTGAATGCAATGTTAGGATCCAGAAATTGGATGCATTTTCATATAATTAGTGTGTTAGGACCTACTCAGGAGACAGCAACTACACCAGCCATTTGAGAGGGGAAATTTCATATAGAGTTTTTAACTAGTAGAAGATGACTGAGAACTAAAAGGATAAAGAGAGAGCCCTAAAGAATATAGGAATAGCAAATGTAGTAGGCAACTACAATCTCTAAGACTGAGAGAGGGAACCCAAGGAAGGAAGAAACTTAGAAATACCCTCTACCCTCAGCCCAGGCTGAGATTCAGATCTCATTAGAGAGGTTGTGTCTGTGGCCCACTGAATGGAGCAGAAATTCACTCTGGTGCCTCAGGTCAGAGCAAGTGCAGAGCTAGTGGGCCAGCTCTGGAGAGAAAGGAATCACTTACTGCAGTGCCAGCAAAACTCCCTGGGGACTAGGACCACTTTGTCTGTATAGGGACGGCAAGGAAACTACCCGATGAGGTGCCAAAAGTTCTAGAGGTTGTGTGCCATTGTGTTTCTCACATATTACTGGCAAGGATATCGCTTACTGTGGTGTCGACAACACTCCTTGAAGAGTGGGCTCCACTGCATTTTCTTCACACCTCTGGCCATCACACTGTGTTATCGAAGTAGGAAACAAAGGATATCAGAAGCAGAATAAGAAACTGCTGCTTCTGCTGTGCCTGGAAATATTCTTCCTGTGCCCTCCACAGATAAAGCCTAACATCATACCTGTAGTCAAAGGGGGAATGTTCAGAGTCCAGCTACAGTACCCCAAAGTAGGGCAAGGAAGGGTTAATTGGAGCTGAGTGGGAATCACTTTATAACTGGTATAGCCAGCAATGGTGACATAGCGGTGAAAGCACTTGGTTGCTAACTCCAAAGTTGGTGCTCAAGCCCAGCAGACACACCGTGGGAGAAAGGTGTGGCAATCTGCCGCCATGTAGCTCTGCAGCCTTGGGAACGTCTACGCTGCCCTATGGAGTTGCTCCGAGACAGAAGTGACTTGATGTCAATGAGTTTGGTAACTAAATAAATTGATGAGAATTTAAAACTGTAAACTATCTATTAAAATATAATGCATGAGATTTCCTTATGGAAACATTAAATATGATGAAGAGAAATTAAAGCCAAGTAAAATAAATGGGTGTATATTACTGTGTTCGGGGGCTATAAGAAGGAGAGTTATCAAGTTCTCTCCATGAAAATCCCAGTCATTAGTATGGTAGATCTTGAAAGGTTGCATATAAATTTTATATTAAAAATATAAAAAGCCAAAAAATACCCAAGACATTCTTCAAGGAAAAAAAAAGTGAAAAGACTTGCCCTATTGTGTATCAAAACATTATGACAGTGTAGTAATTTCAAAACTGTGGAATTGACACAGGATCCCCACATAGATCAATGGAACCAGATAGAGAATCCTAAAACAGATACATGTATCTATGGACACATACAGATGCCACTGCTAAGCATGTGTAAAGGGCAGTCTTCAAGAAATGCTGCTAGCTGAGCCAAATAGAAGAAAATTAATGGCCCATTGAACATGGGATACACACGAATAAATTCCAGGTGGATTTAAGATCTAAATATGAAACTAAAATCCTGGAATACAACATAGGAGAATTTATTTATACAGTTGGTTTTGGCAAAGATTTCGTAAGTGAAAAAGAAAAGCACTCATCATAAAAAGTTTTTATTTTATTTACACTAAATTTAAGAACTTCTGCCTTTCAAATTAAAGAATCCTGGTAACATAGTAGAAGGCCTGGTGGAGTAATGGCTATGAGTTGGGCTGCCAACCATGAGGTCAACAGTTTGAAACCACTAGCTAACTCCATGGGAGAAAGAAGGGACTTTCTACTCCTGTTAAGTGTTAACAGTCTCAGAAACGCACGGGATCAGTGCCACCTTGTCTTAGAGGTTCACTCTGAGGCAGCATCAACTCTATGGCAATAAATTTGAGTTTGGCCTATCAAAGTACACTATTAAAGTAATGAAAAGAAACAAGCTGCAGAATGAGGGGAGGTATTTGCAGTACACACAGTTGACAAAGAACTCATATCTGAAAATATAATTCCTACTAATCAACTAAAGAACAATGTGGAATACTGGAAGCATTCATTTTTCTTTGCCCCCCAAAATTCAGACATCCATATTTGTACCCATTCTTAAAAAAAAGGTGACCCAACAGAAGGTGAAAATTAGAGAATAATATGATTCATATTCTCTGCAAGTAGAATATTGATGAAGATCATTCAACAATGGTTGCAGCAAGAAGCTACTCGAAATTAAACTGGATTCAGTAGATGTAGAATGAGTTATGCCATTGGTGACATCAGATGTCTGAAAGCATAGAATTCCAGAGAAATGTTTACTTATGTTTTATTGACTATGGAAAGATATTCAACTGTGTAGATCATAACAAACTGTGGCTAGCATTGGGAAGAGTGGGAATTCCAGAATACTGCACTGTGTTCCTATGGAATCTGTAAATGAGTTTAGAGATAGTCATTCAAACAGAATATGGGAATGGTATATGGGATCTAAATTAGGAATTGTGTGTACCAGCGTTGTATCCTTTATTAATTATACTCATTCAATCTGTATACTGAGCAAATAATCCAAGACTCTGGAGTACATGGAGAAGAATATGCCATCAGGATTAGAGAAAGACTTCTTAGTAACAACCTGTGATAGGCAGATAACACCTTCAATAGCTGAGAGTAAGAATAACTTGAAGCATTTGCAGATGAAGATCAAAGGCTGCAGTCTTAGTATGGATTACAACGAAATGTAAAGAAAATGATTCCTTACAAGTGCCAACAAAGGAGTAATCTGGACAGCATAAAAGCTGATGGGGCCTTGAGAGAGCAAATCAGAGGACCTTGTGAGACCTTCAGGCCTCCAAACCTCATGCTGTCCATCTCTTTGCCTTTCTTTATCAAATAATAATCTACTGACGTGGTCTTGCTTGTTATAGGAACAGTTTCTCTGGGCCAGTGGGCTTTCTCCATGGAGAGCGTTATGGAATTAAACTTACCGTGGAGATCCCTGAGCGCGCATTTGGTGAGCACAGACAAAGATGGAAAGATCCACTACATGTCTAGCTTTGAGGATGTCATCATTCAAAAACCTGTCAAAGAGGTGAGTACAACAAACACCAGCTAAATCCTGACTAACCCTTCGTCCTAAAAGAAACAGACCTTTCAAAATTTCGGAGAATTCGCTGATGGGTAGGGTTGTCTTAGAACAGGCTTAAGGGGGGGGGGGTGTGCATTGTGATCTATGCATTCTAAGGGTAGACAAAAAGAAAAGGAAACAAACTTCTGAACATGAATCCATAGTGAATAGGAGATTCTGTGTGCTGCCCAGCAGGAGGGAAGGGATACAGCACTCCCTTTAAAATACCCAAGGGATTCCCTCTGAACCTGGGGGAAGCAAGACTTACTGACAAGACTGAGACTACACTTTAAAGATTTGTAATGCCTTTTAAAAGTGCTTTCAAGCCAAACCAAACTCACTGCCTCTGAGTCAATACTGACTCATGGTGACCTTGTAGGATAGAGGAGAGCTGTTCCTGTGGGTTTCCAAGACTCTAACTCGTGATGTACAGAGAAAGCCCCGTCTCTCTCCCAATGAGCAGGTGGTGGTTTCAAACTGTTCAACTTGTAGTGAGCAGCCCAATGTGTAATCAATGTGCCACCAAGGCTCCTTTTTCATATTTTAGCCCATTATTAAAATGGTTACAGAACACTCCGATAAAGTGAAGATCACTATACAGTGAGTCACAGGAAGTGTTCTGGTTTCCCAGTATGTATTTAAAATTATGTTTACATTATAATGCAGTCTGTGAAGTGTGCAATAACTTTGAAAAAAATTTGAAATATTGTGAGAACCAAAATGTGGCACAAGGACACAAAGTGAGCACACGCCGTTGGAAGATGGGATAGACTTGTCTTTTGGGGGGGCCATCACTGCCCTCTGGTGGTCGTGGGAGCTACCCAGCACTGCTCTTGAGAGCCGCCACTGGATTTGAACCACCAAGCGCGCGGGCTGCAGTCCTGCACTCAACCACTTGGCTTTAGGCAAGGTAGTGAAATTGGAAACATTACTTTACCTCTTTGTTTTCTAAACTGAAGAGCAAATGTGATCCTAGTTCTGAGCTGTGGCTGAGGACATGGAACGCTCCTTGGCACACCAGGGCTCTCAGTAAAAGTGGGCTGTGGTTCTCTTACAAAATATCTGTTGCCATTGAGCTCCACTGGTGTCAGAGTAGAACTGTGCTCCAAGGAAGTTTTATCTCCAAAGACTTCTAAGTGATATCAAGCATATTGGCAATGAGCTCTTGTTATGTTTACTAAAATTGATCTGTGTCATTGATATTATGTTTTACCACTTAAAAATATTTTTTAAGGTCCAGTCTTCTATAATTGAGACTCTCTGCAGATACCGATCCGACCTGAAGATCATCTTTAATGTTATTGACACTGATCACTCAGGTAAATGAACTGTCATTAGTTTGATTAGCAAAAGTTAATCTGTTTGTCTGAAACCCAAACTCTGTTTTCATCTGTTTCATACCTTCATCCAAACTCGAGGGGAGGAAATGAACTCACTATTATTTTAGGTTGACCACAAGCTCTATATTCAAGACCATAGACTCCTACAAAATTCTGTGTGTCCACTGGACAGCCTAGAGTCTCTCCTTTTATAAATTATCAGAACCAATTCAAAGTAAAACAAGTCATTGTCCATTTATATATCTTAATTATTTCTGGTGATAAAAACAATTCCTTCAGGTCTGATTTTGTTCTGGGGAGTGAGGGCTATTACAACTCTTTTTTTCTTTGTCTTTCTTTTTTGACTTGACTTTGATGCATAATTGCTCATTTTTCACACTAAATTTTAAAATTCATCAGATAATCCTCTACATCAGAGACTTTTTGTCAAAACACACATACACATGCATGCACTCAGTAATCTAACACATGAGAGTTAATGATTGCCTATAAAAAAGACAGAGCCACTCTGATTCTCAGGTTATCTTCATCCACTGCTTTGATGTTGCTTTCCTCTCATCCTTTCCTTAAATTTCAGATCATAAAATTTCTATACCCTCCATTGTCCCACTATCCACAATCCCCTCCTGTTCCCTTCCAATTTACTCATTTCAGTTTTAGAGTAATCTCAGGATCATGTGGGAGTTGAAAGTGGCATATTATTTTCTTAAATTTATGGTCTTATTTTTCTATACTTTCAGCATCTAGATAAACAGGCATGCTGTTGAGCTTCTAGTTGGGTCTATCTGATCAGTGTGGCTTCCCCACCCCTCCCTCAGATGGGTCTTAAAATGAACACTCACTGCTTTCTCCTGTATTTCTCTAGGCTTTATCTCTATGGAGGAATTTCGAAACATGTGGAAACTTTTCAAAACTCATTACAGTGTTCATATTGACGATTCTCAAGTTGACGACCTTGCCAGCAAAATGGACTTAAACAAGGATGGAAGCATTGACTTTAATGAGTTCTTAAAGGCTTTCCATGTAGTACATAAGTTTGATGCACAGTAAATATTAAACATCAAGAATTAGAAACTCCCTCGGCTTTCACATGTACACTAAGACCAATGACACAACTTTCCTCAACCCTTAAAATTCATAGTCAAGAGTCGAGAAGAATAGACCTTAACTTACTCCACAGATCAATGCATAGTGTGGTTATTGGAAGTGAAGTACATCGTGAATTGTTGGTAAAACTGTTAAAAGGCATTTGATAAAGTTTGGTTCTAGTGAGAAACTACATATTACCAGTCAGCAATTAGCTTTGAGCTTTGTGTCATCTCACCAGGAAACCAGATCAGCCTAGAAGTAAACTGGGAAAGAAGATTTAAACTCTACATTACTTCAGGAAAACTAAGTGCATTGTCTGTGAATGACTGAGGGTTGGGTAGATGAATATTAAACTATTAGTACAATAAAAAATTTGAAATTCTCATCTGATTTTTTTTTGAGATGTCACACACCAGTGTCTCGGTCCAGGGAGAAACTCTTTAGAAGTGGGAGTTGGAACAGATTCTTGAAAGAATCTATGGGAGTATATTGGTTGAAAACTTTTATTTTCCTTGGTTGTTTTAGATGGGCAGTGAAAGTATTCAGATTGACCCTTACAATGAATATGAGATGACACTTTCTTTGGTAAGGTGAAGCTTTGTTTATGCATACATCATGCAATTTGTTCTGCTATTCTGATGGTATATCAAGCATAATATATTTTTGTTTAAAGGCAAGTATAAATATTATTTTTAAGTTTGAAAACATCAAGATCTACCAATTTGTCAAATATATCCTGCCACAAAATTCCACTTGCAAAAAACACCAGAAATAAAGGATAAAATATTGAAATACCTTTTTTAAGTTTATAGTAAGTGTGCAAGAAAGTACGAGAAACTGTTAAGGGACAAGAGGAAAAGAACACTCTCAAAGCCATAGCAATATGAATATACAGCACAAACTTGAAAGCAAAGACTATCATTAAAAATATAAAAATACAAAAATGATTAATTAGGAAGCTAGAACAATTATAAACTCATGCGTCTAGTAATGATACTTTAAATTTTATAATGAAAAAAATTGATCAAGTTTTTTAAATGCACTTATATTTGTAAATAAAGAATTAGCATGCAAGTCTATCTAGATAAGCTAGGGTGGATGAACAGTCTGGAGGAGAAAACTATGGGACTGATAGTTCCAGGGGGCACATGGGAGAGGGGGATGTGGCAGAAAGGAGGTGGTGTTGACCAACCCAGGGACAAGGGAAAAAGTGATCCAAAATCAGTGGCAAGGTGGGTGTAAGAGGCCTGGTAGGGATTGATGAAGAGTAATGTAATCAAGAAAAATTATTGAAACCCAAATGAAGGCTGAGCATGATAGTGGGACAAGAGGAAAGTAAAAGGAAATAGAAGAAATAGGAGGCAAAGGGCATTTATAGAAGTCTAAATACAGGCATGTACAAAGGTGTGTGTGTGTGTGTGTGTGTGTGTGTATGATGAGAAAGTAGATCTACATGTATATATTTATAGGGTTAGTATTAAGGCAGCAGATGGACATTGGGCCTCCACTCAAGTACTTCCTCAATGTTTTAATAAATTGGCATTTCATGATTCTCACCTTCCCGACATGATCTGTGGAGACAAATGTGTGCATGAGCAAAAGCGAAGAAAGCTGGTGGTACCTGGCTATCAAAAGATAATAGCGTCTGGGGTCTTAAGGGCTTGAAAGTAAACCGGCCATCTAGCTCAGAAGCAACAAAGCCCACATGAAAGAAGCACACCAGCCTATGTGATCATGGGATGCTGAAGGAATCAGGTATCAGCCATCAAAGAACTAAAAATTATATCATAAATGAGTGGGAGTACAGATTGGGAACCCAAAGCCCATCTGTAGATAAAGGGACATCCCCTTAACAGAAGGGTCACAGGGAGGAGACGCTATTCAGGGTACGTACAGTGTAGCAGCAATAAAACGTGCAACTTTCCTCTAGTTCTTAAATTCTATCCCCCCCCCACTGTCATCCTAATTCTACCTTACAAATCCAGCTAGATCAGAGGATGTACACTGGTACAGAGAAGAAGCAGAAACAGGGAATCCAGGACCGGTGATCCCTTCAGAACCAGTGGTGAGAAAGGCAATACAGGGAGGGTGGAAGGAAGGTGGGTAGAAAGGGAAAACATAAGGATCTACATATAACCTCCCTGGGGTATGGACAACAGGAAAGTAGGTAAGGGAGACATAACACAGTGTACAATGACAAAATAATTTATAAGTTATCAAGGGTTCGTGAAGTAGGAGAGAAGGGAAAAATAAGCTAATACCAAGGGTTTAAGTAGAAAGAAGTTTTGAGAATGATGGTAACAAGTGTACATATTTGCTTGGTGTACAATGCATTGTGATAAGAGTTGTATGAGCCCCCCAAAAATGATTGACAAGACTAAAAAATGTAATTAGCATATAGAACATTGAATGGCCCAAGGTATGCACCTGCTGTAACACACACAACCCTGCAATTAATTTTAGTAAACACACAATATTTCCAAATATGTGAGACTGTTCTAAAATCAATCATGAACTTCAAAATTCATAGAAAAACTATTTAATTCCCTTTCCCACGAATTCTGAAGCATTCTTGTATGTCTTAGTTATCTAATGCTGTGATGACAAATACCACAAGTAGATAACTTTAACAATAAAAAATGTATAAGAGGATTTCTGTGTTTATAGGAAGAAGAGCCTTGTCTCCTTACAGCATATATTGGCCCAGTGTTCCTTGTGTCTTTATATTAATCATCCCCTGGGTCTAGGATATTCCTAGTGCAGGTAATATTGGTCCAAATTATGGCTGCACTCCATTCCTGGCTCTTCAGATAGTAGGTCGCTTCTCTCAACTTGCTTCTCTTGCTTTATCCCATAAGATGAAAGTCAATGAAGGCCATCATACAGAGAAACTCCCCTTACATCATCAGGTCAGGGTTATGACCTGAGTAAGAGTTTTATGTCCTACCCTAATTCTCTTACAACTGATTGCCTGATCACATCAGATAACATCATATGGCAAGATTACATCATTACCTAGCACCTAGACCACTGAGATGGCCAGGCCAAGTTGACACATGAGAACACACTTCAATCCATGACAATGTACTAAGTAGACTACAAAACACCTCAAATACCATGTAATCAATAACAAAGATGATAGACTCTGATTATACCTTAATTAAACGAGTGTAAAAAAAGATAATGACTGAATGAACATTAATGACAATGAAAATTGTAAATATAAATGAATGATTATTGTAGATATAACTGAAATTGTTTTGTTTTAAGACCACTAGAGTATCGTGGCTGACTTCATGTCAATAACTTGACCCAAAGTTGGAAATTCCAGCTTTGTATATCTACAGATGAATGTGTCAGTGGTTTAGGGAGATTGAAATGTTAGAGTGGGTTTAAAATATGAGATCTGCTTATCCACCCTGGGAGTGTTCAGCGAACACACTCTTCACCATGGCTTCAAAAATCAAATTGGTGAGAATGCCAGAGTCAGTGGTGGCTCTTGTCTGTAGGTCAGAAACAATAGGAAGTGGAACCATCAAACTAGGATCCCTAAATGCAATGGGGATAATGGGACAGGGGCCAAATAATGAACTTAATCACCAAAGACCAGGTGAGTGTGGTTACCATAATGGACAGAGAAGCCAAAGCCATAATCTGGCTTTCAGAGATATGTTGGTATAAACTAGAGTCTCTGGATAGTACAAATACTAACCACAATGAGAACAATTGAAAGTAACCTCAAGCAAACACATGTTAAAATTAGCAAATAAGGTCTTTAAAAGAATTCCCTATCTTTTAAGTGGCAACAACAACAAAAACCTCCCTGCCATCAAGCTGATGCCAACACACAGCGAACGGTAGGACAGGGTAAAATGGTTTCTGTGAGTTTCTGAGACTGTAACTCTTGTTAGTATGGGTAGACAAATCCATGGACACGTGTATAGGGAAGAGATTTATATACAAGAGCAATTGCTCATTGAGAAAATAGCCCAGTCCAGATCAAGTCCTATTAGAGCCCATATGTTCGACAACCATCTATAAAATCCTCTTCGGGGGCTGAACTCTGGTGACGTAACTCTGGTCACAGTGCGGGACTGTGACCCGCGGGCTTGGCAGTTCAAATCGAGTGGCGGCTCTCGGGAGCAGCACTGGGTAGCTCCCAAGACCACCAGAGGGCAGTGATGCCCCCCCCCAAAAAAAATAAAATCCTCTTCAAACTCAGGAAACACATGCAATTATGCCAAATGTAGACAATCACAGGCCAGTGGATAGAAAGTCTCTGGATCTAGTCACATTGGAAACATCTCAGCGCTATCAGGGATCTCTGCATGGCTTCTTCAGCACCTCGGGCTGCATCAGGGTGGTTCTATGTGTCTTGTCAGCTGCCCTGCCTCCCAGGGTGTCAGCCAAGAGTGGGGTGTCTCTTGCTTCCAAGGAAGAAGTACCAGATTCCCCAGAATTCTCAGAAGAAGGCTGTGCCCACACAGAGGCATCATTGGCTATGATCTGATTGACAAGCTAGACTCCACCCCTACACTCTTAATCCTCAAATTGGCAAGTGATTATATATCTATCACTTTCTTTACAGGAGTAGAAATCTCCGTCTTTCTCCCAAGGATTGGCTGGTGGTTTTGAACTGCTGACCTTGTGGTTAGCAGCCCAACACATAACCACTATTCCACTAGAGCTCCTTTCAAAAAGGTAGTCTCAAAATTAAGGGTATTACCCATAATACTGGTGCTCAACCAAAAAAAACTCATCTGCATGAGATCAAAAGGTCAACATTTACTCTAAAACACAGATGAGAAGATAGGGAGCCAGGGAAACCAGAGGATAAGAAGGAACAACCAGAGCACAAAGAGAATATTGACATATTGTGAAAAATGTAGCTAATGTCACTATACAATTTGTGTGTAAATTGTCAAATGGAGGGCTGAGCCCCGGTGGTGTAGTGGTTGTGTGCGGGACTGTGGCCTACTGGGATGGAGGTTCAATTCCAGCAGCGGCTCCACAGGAGCAAAGGCTGAGCCTCCTACTCCCACCACCAGAGGGCAATGATGCCCCCCCAAAAAATTGTCAAATGGAAACTTGCTATGTAAACTTTCACTAAAAACACATTTTAAAAAAAATTTAAATACAGTTTTCAAAGCGAAATAGAAATATGGCAGATTAAAAAGATCCAAATGCAACTTCTGGAGATGAAAACTGCAATGTTTGATATGGAAAATACTTGAATAGAATTAATGGCACATTACATAATGCAGAAGAAAAGATCAGTGAATTTGGAAGTTAGAAATTCTGAAATGAAACAAAAGAATTTTAAAAGTTGAACTGAGTATCAGTGATCTGTGAGATAATTTCAAGAGGTCAAATATGTTTAATTGGAGTGTTCAAGAGGGAGGAGGCAGAAGAAATATTTGATGAAATAATGAACAAGTGATAAGTTTAATGAAACTTAAAGACTGAGAGATTTCAATGAATCCCAAGCACAGAAAACCTAGAGAAACAACAGAGCTGCATCATAATTGAAGGGCTCAAAACCAGTGATCAAGAGAAAAATCTCAAAATATCAGCCAGAGAAAGAATATATGTACATACAAAGAAGAGGTTGTGTAGGTACAAAGATAAGGATGAGAGCATTTTTTTCTCATTAGAAATAATGCAATCAAGTAGGGAGTAAAAAAACAATCTCACATACTGAAAGAACCCAGAATTCAAAACATGCATCAAAAAAGGTGAGATAAAGACTTTTGGGGATGTCAGAGGAAGCCAGCCTCCAACATTTACATCGGGGTTCCAGTAGATGCAATTACACAGCTATAATTAATTATTATTATTATAAAGTCATCAAGGATAAGAAATAGAAATAATGGAGTCAGACACGTTTCATGGTAGCATGCTCACCTCAGCCCTCCTTGGGGGTCCATGTGGAAAGAGAATGAGGGTGGGGTGGGGGGTGGAGGGGACATGGGGACTGCAGAGGGAGAGGGAGGAGGAGGAGAGGGAGATGAGTTGGAGGAGAGGCCCAGAGAGCTCCTTCATTCTTTTGGAGACATGCAACTCCCCTAATTACGGGTAAGGTCATACATCACAGGAAACGGTTGTGCTACAGGTAATAAGCAATGAGGGGCACACATATAGTAGGGAAGGGATGCTTTAGAGTCCCCATGTGGCTGATCCTGGACTCATTGGATGTGGCCAAACAGGTTTTACTAGTTCTGATTATTTAGAGATCAATAACTGTAGTGTGTAAACTCCGCCTACTGGGGACCAAACTGGTGGTTAACAGACTTCAGGGAGAGGCAATCAATTGTGAGATAACAGCAGGGAATGGGCCCTGCAGCCAGAAGTCTGGCAGGCTGGAACCTTCCGGGAGAATAACTTAAGTTTCTCAATTCCCACCAGATGCTAGCAAACGGTTACTAATATTTGCTTAATATTTTGGGGTAGATATAATTGGGGAAAGGTCCTATCTTCCTGTGACATTGGGACACTTAAAGACTGAGGATATTATTATTATATTATTATTATTATTATTATTATTATTATTATTATTATACAGTATTATCGGATGACTTACTGTCGCCACGCCCAATCAAAACTAAGAAAATGGTAAAGGAAGTTTCGTGAGTAGAAAGAAAATTTACTAGATGAAAATTCACACAGTGCCTGAAAAGCACATTAAAGAGTGTGTTCACGCACAGCAAGAGTCAGAAGCGAAGTGGAAAGTCTCACTGGTCTGCACTAGGTGTAAGTGGGGCTATATCATAGAAGGGAGGCTCCAGGCTCAGTTCAAAGCAATGTGAGACCTGTTGAGGTTAGGACCGAGGAGAAAATCACAAGGACAAGCTTAAATTCAGTCGTTAGAAATGAGACATCCACTCAGAGCAGGCTGGCAGGCAGAGCCAATTTGACACAGACTCAGTTCGACTCTTCAAGTTGCCCAGCCTGAAAGTAAAGTCGAGTCCCTGCCGGTTGAGACGTCATTATTGATGTCATTCTTCTCAGCTGGTCCTTCAAGCGCTCCACTCTATTTAGCTATTCTTGCTCGCACTGTCCATCTCCATCTCTAATTCTCTATCTCACATAGCTTTCATGAAGCCTATCTGGATCATACAATTCACCCCTTTCAAATGTACAACTCACTTTGTAGTACAAAAGCAGTTCTGCAACATCACCAAAAATCAGTGACGGGACATTTTCATCACATCAATGTGACCCCTTCTCACACCGAGTTAGGTTTCGTCGCCGTTCTTCCTGACCCCTCCCTACCGCATTTGTAAAAACTGCCTTTTTCTCATTGGTTTGTAAGACCCAGACTCACAGCTGTTTTGTCAGTATCACTTCACAGCAACCCTAAGGACAGAGTAGCACTGCCTCTGGGTTTCCCAGACAGTAAATAACTCTTTATGGAAATAGAAAGCCTCCTCTTTCTTCCACAGAGAGGCTGGTGCTTTCGAAATGCTGAGTTGGTGGTTAGCAGCGCAGTGTGTAATCCACCGTGCTACTCCCTTTAAATCCAGTTGGCTCGGAACCATCTGCGGGCGAACCCCGGGACTCCCCCGCGTCAGTGCTTGACATAATCGGATTTCAACGCAGTGTCGAGGAAATCAAAATGAGGGATGGAAGCGCAAGCAAACGTCGGAAGCCCACCCGACGACGCAGGTGATTGTTGTAAACTAAAGCAGTTCCTGTCTCCGTCCGCGGCGAAGTTAGCGTTGTCAGAACGCCTTGTTTAAACCTTTTGCGGCTGTGTTCCAAGCGTTTTGCTGCAACTTTCTTAGTTGTTGAGGGTTTTTGTACTGTTTTTAGATTAAAAAAAAACAAAAAACGGGTCTTAGGAAAGAGTTTTTTGAGAGGAATCATTATAAGGAACCGGTTAACCGTGATATCGATATTGTTGATGATAATTTTAGTAAATCCCTTTAGAAAGCAGTTAAGGAAACGCCAACAGCGGACCACATTAAACAGATTTTTTTTTTTTTTTAGCGAGAAAGCCAGCCAGGTCCTAGTGGAAGGCAGAGAAGGTGGGGGGGGGGGGAACTCCTGGAAAGCAGCAACCAGTTGATTTTTGTGGAAGGGGATTCCTTTCCAGGCAATGGTGCTCCATAACCTCGTCTCCACATCCGTGCCCACAGATCCAGATCATTCTCAAGGTAAGGGCCATACTGTCATTGTTGAAAACTTTTTTAATGTTGTGTTTCTTATGTAAGTATATTATTTAATGCTGAACTTAATTACATTGACGTTTCTGTGTAATATTTTGTATAAAAAGGTAAGATTAGGGTAATATTCGGTGATTGAGAACAGATTAATCCGTTTTCAGTTATTTTTATAAAAATCACTTTATTGGGGGCTATTACAAGGTTTATCACAACCCATCCATCCATTGTGTCAAGCACATGTGTACTTTTTGGCCCTCATCATTCTCATAACATTTGCTTTCTACTTGAGCCCTTGGTGTCAGCTCCTCATTTCCCCCTCTGTCCCCGTTCCCCTCTCTCTCATAAATCCTTGATCATTTATAAATTATTTAGTCGCATTTTACACTGTCCGACCGCTCCCTTTACCCACTTTTCTGTTGTCAGTCCTCTAGAGAAGAGGCTATATGTAGACCCTTGTAATTGGTTCCTCCGGTTCAGGTATTTTTTTTGAGGGGGGGCGGGTGGTGGGCACCACTGCCTCTGGTGGTCGTGGGCGCTCCCCAGTGCCGCTCCTGAGAGCCGCCGCTGGATTTAAACCACCAAGCCTGCGGGCCACAGTCCCGCACTCAACCACTTACACCACCGGGGCTCAGTCCTCGGTTCAGGTATTTTTATGAAAAAAATTGAGTTGAAACTCGACTGCATCGCGTCTTGATACGCTGTCTAGAACTGCGGTTCTCAGTCTGTGGGTCGTGGGTGGGCAAACGACCCTTTCACAGGGATTGCCCAATTCATAGCAGTAGCAAAATGATAGTGACGGCGTAGCCGCGAAAATAATTTGATGGTTGAAGGTCACCACAACATGAGGAACTGTATGAAACGGTTGTGGCATGAGGAAGATTGACACATTTCTTTCTTTTTTTTTTGGACATCACTGCCCTCTGGTGGTGGGAGGAGGAGGCCCAGCCTTGCTGCTGGATGTGAACCTCCAACCCTGTGGGCCGCCGTCCCGCGCACAACCACTACGCCACCGGGGCTCAGCCCTAGAGCCACATTTCTAGAACGACTTCACGTCGAGGTCCAGAGTTCTACCGTATCTCTTATTTACAAAACAGATATTTTCTCCCAGTCTGCATCTTGACTTTTCACTTTCTGGCATTCATTTTCAAGTAGAAGTTTAAGAATTTTGTCAAATTTGTCAGGCTTTTCCTTTAAAAATGGTGCTTTTTTTGGTGCCTTCTCTAAAAACTAGAAAAGTTCTTGTCAACTCCGAATATCTTAAAGACGTGCATTAATATAAATTTTGCCTGTTAAGAGCATTTAGTTCTTTAATCCCTTGCGAATGATTTTGGGGTGTGGTGTGAAGATCTAGTTTTCCCTTTTGCAATGTGGATAGTCAATTGTTCCGGAACCGTTTAATAAAGGGTTTTGTTTTCTACCAAGAATTCTACCAATTCTTCTAATGCCATCTCTTTCATATAGTAAGCTCCCAACACACATGGGTCTGTTTCAGGATCTCTGTTGATTCATTTGTCTATCCTTATATTCAAAGGGGAATTGCCCTATAAGCAAGGTAAGCACAGGCTTATTTGTACTTACTTACTAATCTATAGTGAAGTTTCATATGGGCTTCATTATAAGATGTTTACTTAGTAATCAAGTACAAACTCATATTAATACTTCATGTATTAAATATTCGCTTAGAATAGTTCTGTAATATATGTCCCTTTCAATCTTTTTGGTCTTCTTAAATTTTTCTTTGGTCATTTAGTCTTCTGGACATATTTTAGCATCAGCGTATCAATTAAGTGAAATTTCCTGTTGAATTTTGATAGGAAATGGATTAAATTGACTGATTCCAAGAAGATTGCAACTTTATTATATTGGGTCTTCTTATCTATGAACACAATATCTATATTTCCAATTATTTCAGGATTCTTTGATGTTTTCAAATTTAAAAGTCTCTTACCATTCCTCTAATCTTTTGTAAAAGGATTATTTCAAAATACATAATGGGCTTTTTTTCTGAGAGTTTTCACTTGTGCCTGTCCTTTTTTCATATATCTCTAATTTGGGGGATTTGGGTACCTCCTTTCTAGGCTTCATTTTTTTTATGTACTTAGTTTATAATCCTTTCTAACTGTGTGTATTTTTGGGGGGGTGCCTTAGTAGAAGGTGAGTGGTTTGAACTCATCAGACACTCCAGGGGAAGAAAGTGGCCATGTGATTCTGTAAAGATTTAGTCTTAGAAACACTATGGGGAAGTCCCACCCACCCCCCCGAATTGCTACGAGTTGGAATAAACTGTGAGTTGGAGTTTCATTCATACTTGGAAATTCCTTGATAGTGTAACAGTTTAGGCTCCGCTCTTAGCATACGGGTTAGAGATTTGATCCCACTCAGTGGCTCTGTGAACAAAAAGGGGGGCCTGGGGATTTGTTATCTTTAATATTACAGCCAACAAATCCCTGTGGAGCCCCAGTTCTACTGTGTAACATATGGATGGATCACCTTGAGTCAGAATCGACTCCATAGCAACTAACGGCAGCAACAGTGTATATTTGGAGCTCACGGAGTCCAATTGTATGATTGTAGTATGTGCAGACTTTTTATTAGGATGTAGAAATTATTGAGGGGAGAAGGAAGAGGATCACCATCAAATCAGGCCTCGATCCATTTCTATAAAGCAGAGTTTAGACATGCCTCCACTAATTCAGACAGCAATCATGCTTCTATGATGGCTTCAATAATTTATTGCATTGGCCACACAGACAATATTTATAAGTATGGGGTTTATTGGGGAAGTTAACAGGCTACAATTCAAGGTTACAATCAGGAGACAGTTCTTCTGGCCAGAAGCACTTCTTACTTGTGCCTGCAGGCATGCCTCTCTCTGCTCCTCATCCTCTCAATTACATGGCCTCTTGGCCTCTGCCCTGTGTGGGTAAATGTTATAAAGCTACTTTATTGCTACTAATAATGATATGATTTTTTTGTGCTTTGTTTGATGCCTGAAACCTGATCCTATTGATAACTTGTGATCACACAGGCTGGTGTGCTTTTTCCATGTGGGCTTTATTGCATCTCAGCTACGTGGCCACATGTTTATTTTCAAGCCTTTAGGACCCCAGATGTTGTACCTTTCGATAGCCAGGCACTATCTCCTTTTTTCACCACATTTACTTATGCACCCAGTTTGTCTTAAGCGATCATGTCAGGAAGGTGAGCATCATGGAAGGCCAGTTTAATAGAAAAAAAGGTGTTCTTGCACTTTGAGGGAATACTTGAGTAGAGGCCCAATGTCCATTTGCTACCTTAATACTAAACCTATAAAGATATGTACATATATCTATTTCCCCATCATATATATGTGTGTGTGTACATGTCTATACTTAGACCTCTATAAATGTCCTTTGCCTCCTAGTTCTTTCCTCTATTTCTTTTTACTTTCTGCTTGTCCCACTATCATTCTCAGCCTTCATTTGGGTTTCAGTCATTCCTCTTGGTTACACTGCCCTTGATCGTACACACTCCTCACCATTGATTTCGATCACTTGTTATTCTCTTGTCCCCTAGATTTGTTGACATCTACTTCCTCCCCCCCAGCCTGTCTCCCCCTCTCTCATGTCTCCCGGTAACCTTGGTCCCATTGTTTTCTCATCCAGATTGTTTATTCCACCTATTTTATCTAGATAAATCTGCAGAGATAATAATATATACCAAAAAAGACAGCAAAGCAAAGCAAAAAAAGAAAACAAAAAAACAGCCACAAAAAAGCCAATGACACAGAAAAGGAAAAGCCCGTAAATAGTTCAAGGTCTGTTTGCTGACCTTTAGGAGTGTTTTCTGGTCAATTCTTTGTTTTGGGCATCACTGCCCTCTGGTGGTGGGAGTAGGAGTTCCAGCCTTTGCTCCTGTGGAGCAGCTGCTGGAATTGAACCTCCATCCCGGTGGGCTGCAGTCCCGTGCAGAGCCACTATGCCACCAGGGCTCAGCACTCTGGTCAACTCTTATGGAGTGCCATGCCCTTGTCCCAAAGTCTATTTTTGGTATTCCCTGAGGACTTCATTGCTCTGTTCCCCTTGCTGTTCTGTTGCATGCCCTTAATGGTTCACCTCAGTGTGGTGGGCTCAGATCGGGCGTATTTCCCACACCGTGGCTCCAGAGTTGTCCCCCTAAGCGCTATGGGTCAGTGAGGGACACGTCTTGTCTCATAGTAGGGCCAAACCTATGATCCTCTCTGTTCATGGGATGTTCTGAGTAGAAATAGTGTTCTCCACACTTGGTGGGTCAGGATGTACTCCACTCTCTCGTCCTTCCCCTTCATTTGCTCCTCTGTGCTTTGATCGGACATATCCCTCTCCCTGAGCTGTTGCTTCAGTGCTGTCCCCTGAAGAGAATTCTTCTGTGGGGAGGGGAGGGGAGGGGCTGTCCACATAGTTGCGATTGGGTCTGGCCCCTCAGACCTGTCTATTGGTTCCCTGCTTCATGCCGGTATGTTGCATTCACATCTTAGAACACTGGGTTGAAGTCTCATCTCTCTTTCCCTATGGAGATATAAATAATTCCTTCCCCTTGAGTAGGTTAGTGCCCTGTTCCCCCACAACCCAGGCCTTTTATTCCCTCCCCCCCACTCCTTTTTAGTTGGATACCATGTGTATCCCTGGATTTGGTCTGACTCCTGCCATACCACCTGATCCTCACCGTAGGAATGTATGTATACAGTGGCTTTTTCCCTATGCCCCTTTAGTATCTTTAAGCTTACCTTAAAGGACTCCGGTTGTATTTGTCCTTTTGTGCTAGACTTACTTCACTTAGAATAATTTCCTCCAGTTCTCCTCATGTGGTGATGTACTTCATGTATCCATCACTGTTTTTTAGGGATGTGTAGTACTCCATTGTATGTGTGTACCACAGCTTTTTAAAATCCATTCATGTGTTGATGGAAATTTGGGTTCTTTTTAACTACCTGCAATTGTGAACTGTGTCACAATGAACATTGGAACACAGATGTCTGACTGTGGTTTGTTTCTTGCCTCTTCTGGGTATATACCCCATAGGGTTATTGCTGTGTCCTACGGTAGTTCAATCTCCATCAGTTTTAGATATCACCAATTTGCTTTCCATAGTGGCTGTACATACCTGCAGGTCCTCCAACAGTGGACAAAAGTTCTGATTTCACCACAGCCCCTCCAACACTTGGTGCTTTCTAATTTTTTGAATTGTTAGGTGGTAGCTCATAGTTGTTTTAATTTGCATTTCTCTTAGGGCTAATTATTGGGAACATTTTCTCATATGTTTATTGGCCATTTGGATTTCTGCCCTTGCAAAACTTCTCTTCAGGCCTTTTATCCACCTCCTAACTAGGCAATTACTTTTTTTCCTTCTTGGAAGCAAGCAGAGTATTACAGATTTTAGTAATAAAGGCCTTTGTCTGATGTGTCATTGCTAAAGATGTTTTCCCAGTCCGTGGGCTCTCATTACTCTGTTGGTATATTCTTTCAATGTATACAGGTGTTTTATCTTCAGTATATCTCACTTGCTAATTTGGAACTCATCTGTACTTGTGTCCTTTCATATTTCTGATAGCCTGTGCATTCCCTGTGCCAGTTTTCAGATTTGTCCCAATCCCCTCATTGATGGCCCTAATAGTTTGGAGTTACACCTTGTGATCTGTGGTACACCTTGAGTTTATTTTTGTTCATGGAGTGAGATAAGGGTCTTGCTTCAGTTTTCTGCAGGTAGATATCCATTCCCATTTGATATTTTGGGGTCCCCTATCAAAAATCAGTTATCTTTATGCTGATGAATTTATTTCTGGGTTTTCACTTATTTCCCATTGGTCTGAGTATCTGTCATTATACCAATACCATGCAGTTTTGACCACTGTGGCTGTATATTATGTGCTAAAGTCAGGAAAAGCAAGCCTTCCCACTCTGTCCTTCTCCTTTAAGAGTTCTCTGGTAATTCTGGGCTTCTTCCCTCGCCTTATGAAGTTGGTAATCAGTGTTTCAATTATTTGAAGAAAGATGATAGTAATTGTATTGGGATTATATTAAACTTACATAATGCCTTAGGCAGAACTGGCATCTTTACTTTATTGAGTCTTCCAATCCACGAGCATGGGATATTCTCATTTGTTGATGTCATTTTTGGTTTCTGGTAATAGTGTTCCATAGATTTTCTCAGAGAAATCTTTAAATTTTTAGTCAGGTATATCCCTAGGTATTTCAATTTTCACTTGGCTATTGTGAAGGGTCCCACGTTTTTTATCTTCTGTGGTCTTGTCTGATGTGTACAGCAGCAAAAACACTTCTGATTTTTTATCTTGTATCCTGCCACTCTGTCATATTTCTCTATTGCAGTGGTTCTCAGCCTTCATAATGCCATGACCCTTTAATACAGTTCCTCATGCTGTGGTACCCCAACCAGAAAATTATTTTCGTTGCTAGTTAATAGCTCTAATTTTGCTACTGTTATGAATTGTAATGTAAATATCTGATATGCAGGATATATTTTCACTGTTAAAAATCAAACATAATTAAAACAGTGATGAATCACAAAAATGAAGTGTCATTATATACTGTGAAATATTTATTTCTAATTACAAATAAATGAAATTTTATGGGTAACAGTCTTCATGCCGTATGTGGGCATATTTGCATGTGGGAAGACCCACCTGGAGACAGACAGAGGAGCTGTGTCTCAGTCCTTAAGATCATTGGAAATATCTGATGGTCTTAGGTGATCCCTGTGAAAGATTCTTTCGACTGCCAAAGGGGTCATGACCCACAGGTTACAACCACTGCTCTATTGCTTCAAGCACTCTTCTTGTGGAACTTTTAGGATTTTCCATGTATAAAATCATATCATGCGCAAATAATGATAGATTCATCTCTTCCTTCCTTAGGAGAATAACTTTGATGTCTTTTCTTTGCCTTATGCTGTTAGCTAAGACCTCCAGTGTGATGTTAAATAAGAGTGAGGACAAGGAGCATCCTTGTCTGGTACCCTTTTTTTTTTTTTTCAGTGGGATTGTTGTAGCCTTTTCTCCATTGACTACAATGTTGGCAGTTGTTTTTTCATATATGGCTTGTATTATAGTGAAGAATTTTCCTTCCATTCCTATCTTCTAAAGTGTCTTAACAGGAATTGGTACTGAACATTGTCAAATGTTTTTCCACATCTATCGATATTATCATGGGACTCTTACAGTTTTTCATGTCAATGTGGAAAATGTTACTAATGGTCTCTTTGTATGTTGAACCATCCCTAATTCCCTAGTATGAATCTCACTTGGTCGTAGTGAATTATTTGTTTTATATATTTTCGTAATCTATTGGCCAGTACCTTGTTAAGGATTTTTGTATCAATGCTCATTAGGAATATAGACTTGTAGTTCTTGATCCTGTGGGTTCCTTGCCCGGTTTCAATATCAGAGTTATACTAGTTTTGTAGAAAGAGTTCTGGAGCTTCCCATCTTTTTCTATGTTCTGGATGACTTTGTGTAAGATTGGTGTCAGTTCTTTCCTGAAAGCTTGGTAGAATTCTCCTGTGAATCAGTCTGGTGAGGGGACTTTTTTTTGTTGGTAATACCTTGATAATTTTGTCTATTTCTTCTGGCTATGAGTCTGTTGACATTCTTGACGTCCATTGGGATAGTCTAGGGGAGGGATTGTTTTCTAAGAATTTGCCCATGTCTTGAAAGTTGTTGACTTCATTGGAGTATAGTCCTTCATAGCACTAGGTAATTATCCTTTTGATTTCATTAGGCCCTGTTGTAATGCCCCCTGTTTCATCCCTCATCCTTGCTTTTGAAATTTTTTCCTTCCTTTCATTAGGTTTGCCAGCAGTCTGATGATTGTGTTATCCTTTCAAAGAACCAACTTTTAGCAGCATTATTTTCCATAATTTTCTAATTTTCCTTCTCCTGAATCTCAGCCCTGATTTTTGCTATTTCTTTTCTTTTGCTATTATTAAGATTACCCTGTTGATTATGCTCTAGTTGCAGTAAATTTTGTGCCAGCATATCAATCATAAATCTCTCTTTTTTTCTCACGTGTGCATGTATTGCTATGAAACTTTCTTTGCTAACTGCCTTTGCTGTGCCCCATAAGTTTTGGTACATCGTGATCTCATTCTTGCTGGTTTCTAGAAATTTCCTAATTTCATCTCTGATCTGGGTCAGTACCCACTCCTTTTACAATAGTTATCTATCTTCCAGTTGGTTGTCCTTGTTTTCTTCATCTTCCTTTTGATGATTTCCAGCATTATGGCTCAGTGATCAGAGAGAGAGGTCTGTATGATATTGATGTGCTTAACTTTATGCAGGTTTGGCTTATGCCCCAGCATGTAGTCTGTCTTCAAATATGTGCCATGTGGGCTTGAAAAGAATGTGAATTTTGTTGTATTTGGGTGGAGAGCTCTGTAAATGTCTATCAGATTAAGTTGTTTAATCATAGTATTTAGATATGTAGTCTCCTTGTTGGGTTTCTTTCCCAGTGATCTATCTGTCTCATAGAGCTGTGCATTGAAGTCACCTACTATAATTATTGAATCTGTGATCTCTTTTTTCATCTTTTGGTGCATTTTATTGACATATTCAGCAGTTCCTCTCGATTGAGGAATATATGTTTAAAGTGCTTAATGGTTCTTTGTCTACAGTTCCCGTGAGCATTATATAGTGTCCCTCTTTATTTTTATGGTTTGCAGTTTGAGGTCATTTTGATCTGAGATTAGGATTGCAACCCCTTCTTTTTTTGAATTGCTGTTTGCTTGGTATGTTTTCCTCCAGCCTCTGATTCTCAGCTTATTTTTGTCTGTAATCTTGAGATGGGTTTCCAGCCAGGTAGTAGACTTGTGTTTTCTTTCTTTTTTTTCTTTTATGGGCCTCACTGCCATCTGGTGGTCGTGGGAGCCACCCAGTGCCACTCCTGAGAGCCGCCACTGGATTTGAACCGCCAAGCCTGTGGGCTGCAGTCCCGCACTCAACCACTTAAGCCACTGGGGCTCATCCCCGACTTGTGTTTTCTAAGCCAGTCTGTTAGCCTCAGCCTTGTAATGCCTGAGTTCAGGCCTTTGATATTCACCTGTCCTTTAATATACAACCATCTGTGGACTCTGGGATGTCATCTTATACCGTTTGTTTTGGGTGTTTTTCTACCTCCCTTTCTTATCACTGTGTGTGTGCATGTGTGTTTCATTCCTGACTTTTTCACCCTTAAGCCAATGCTATCTTGGGGCCTGTTGTCTCTTTGTTGCCCTATGAGTGGGATTGTTCTATGTAGTGATCTCTTATTTGTGCTCAGTAAGTACTGTTCTTCTGCCCATACTTGGTAGGCAAGGATCTTTTATAGGACTGGGTTTCTTTTAACATATTCTTTGAGTTTTTCCTAGTCTGGGAAGATCCTTCTCCATCTAACTTGACAGATAATTTGGCTGGATAGAGTATTCTTGGGTTTGTGTTATTTTACTTCAATTAATGGAATATGCTACTCCACTCTCTCCTCTTCTTCTTAGTGCCTGCTGATAGGTCTGAGCATATTCTTATTCGAAAAACTTTACATATGACTGTTTTCCCCTAGATGTTCTCATGATTTTCTCCTTTTCCTCAAGGTTGGGTAGTATAACTCTTTTGTGCCTTGGTGACTTCTTCTTGGGATTCAGTCTCGCTAGTGTTCTTTCAGGCTCCTGAATCATTGCCTGGTTTTCATTCATTAAGTTGAGGAAGTTTTCCTCCAAAGATTCTCTATTTTTGCAGTTGATTTATTTGCTGTGTCTTTCCCCAGTAATCCAATTATTCTGATGTGCCTGTTCATAGCATCAGACATAGCTCTTAAGTTTTCTTCAGCTTCTCTGAAGTTCTTCTTAGAATTTTGTTACCTTTGGTTAAAGTCTGCTTGGCTGTCTTGCTATTTTTGATGCACTGTCTTAGAGGAGCCTGGTGCCATTGTCCAAAGAGTCGATGAGTTCTGGTCTCTCTCTGGGAGACTTCTAGGAAGGCTTCTTCGAACTGCCTGCATCTAATTGCACTGTGAGATTGGTCTACTGCTTTATCTTTCTGGGGTTTCACTCATCCCCTAATCAACCAGTATTCAGTTATTTGGAGAACAAGTTGAGTGGTCTTCCCAGAGTGCACTGGTTGATTGGTTTGGGACCCGCGAGGATGGTGCTGCACTGGGCAATCTGACAAGAAGTCATCATGGTGTGACTCACAGCAACTTGGGGCGCTGCTGAGGGCATGCGGCAGTACCCGTTACAATAGGAATGCCGTAGAAGACAGGTGGGCCTTCCTTCTCTGGTGTAGAGCCACGGTGGCTGGTGGGCGGAATTACCCTGGTCAGCGAGATTGCCGTGGAGGCTGCACCATGGTTTCTGCAGCAGCACATTGGAGAATGTTGGCCTAGCTGCTTTGGGCCATGTGAGGCATAACAGCAGGTGGAACGAAGTTCCCCCAGTCACGTGGGATCACAAAGAATGGCTAGGAACTCCCCCAGCCACACAGGCAGGACTTCCCCGGGAAGAAGGTGGGCGGGACTTCCCACAGAGAAAGATGGGTTGACCTGCCAGGCCTTGTGTTACGCTGCAGAGGTTGGAGCTGCTTCAGCTTGCTGGAGGAGCTATGTTCGTGCTCTATGCTTAGAAGAGTGGCCTGGAAGTCGGCAGTGGTGTGTGAGAGAAAAAGGAGGAAAGAAGAAAAAGAAGAAGAAACTGAACCCACTGAGACTTTGGGATGGGGGGTAGAAAAGAGGGAAACAAAAGTAACAATATTGCTGAGCCCCAATCCCTGACTATGGGACTGGAGGCGTTTAAACCCTGCCCTGATGCAACAGTAAGCTGTGCTGTGTTGAGATAAAGCCCTTGGGCTGGCTCCAAAGGATCCTAACTCTGGCTGGGACCATGGCGGCCCTAAGGGTAGACCCTGGCTGGCCTCCACAGTAGTAAGCCCAAAGTCCCTAACTCCTCAAAGTCTAGTGAATATGTTCCTACGGATCTTTATGATGCTCTTCCCGTGACCTGGCAGTGTGGAATTTCCCACTTAGTAACTGTCCTGTGAAATCCCTCTCGTATGTGTTATTCATTCGTCATCTTGCTGAAAGTCCCCCTAGCTCATCATTCTTGATGGCCATGAGATCCCATTTCTGTGAGATGGGCTCATTCGATAACAGACAGGGTGGTGAAACTGACCAACCCCCTTAGTAGGGCTTCATGCACTTCGTTTCTGTGATTCCACCCAATCATTCGGTGGAAGTTACAAAGACTAGGACCAGAAGAGTCATAATTCACTGTATGACATGTAGAGTGGTTCACTGACAGGTTTTTCATTGTACTTAATTGTAAATTCTCCATTAGTAGAACTTGTATTTAGCTCTGTAATAGTTGAGAAGTGGCACATTCCTTCAGGGAAGTACTTGGTTTACTTCTGCCCTGTGTCACAGAGGTATCACTCACTACTTGAGGAATAATTCTCATGTGACTTTTTATTCTGGATTTTCTGAACTATGTGGGCAGAGTAAAAGCCATGTGAATTTTTATCCTGTGGCTAAAAATTCTCAGGGAGCTTTTATTTCTGCCGCCACCCCACCGCCCCATGCAATGCTTTGTGTCCTGTGGCCTCTCTTGTTTTAAAATCTTTTCATAAATAGAATAGTTTTTGAGAGCTATAGCTTTCTGCAAAATTCCAGGCTTCAATTCTCTAGCTCCCAAAGCCTCTTTTGCTATCTCTGTATAGCCATGAAAGCCTAACAAACACCCCTAGGTTCTGTGACAATTACCCCCCAGTAGCTCAAGTAAGAACCCCACTGTGTGTTCAGTTTCATCTTTATTTTTGGGTACTGGGGTTTGTTTTTATTATTTGTGAGCCTAGCTATGCACTTTAACTATACATGTATATATTTTACCTAGTATTTATAGGTAATGGTAGTAAAGGGATTTTCAGATTATCTGAGTCTATCATGTTGCTAAAATCTGATAACATCTTTTTAGAGTTATCACTATTTGATAGCAATCGTTAGGCTTCATATTTTCACCCAGACTTTGAGTGAATGGTCATAGCATGCTATGTGCTTTGTGCCTGCATGTGCAAAATATATACTGGGGCTCAACCATCTGACTTTGGTAGGACTTATTTATGAGCATTTTTGTCCTGAAGGGTGTTTTGGTTTGTTTTAAACACAAACAGGATCATATTATATATGCTTTTTTCTTTTTTCTTTTCTGGCATCACTGCCCTGATGGAAGTAGGAAGCCCAGCCTTGCTCCTGGAGAGCTGCTGCTGGATTTGAACCGTCAACCCTGTGGGCTGCAGTCCCACACACAACCACTAGGCCACCAAGGCTCAGTCTTATCTATGCTTTTTGCTTTTGACTTTTCTGCCTCAGAAGCAGCATAACTCTCAACATCCTTTTTCTTTCACTTAAGGAGACCATGTTAACAACCTCCATAATTTTCCCTTTCTGCATATAAACCTATACAGACCTCTAAGTGCATATGCATCCTCATTTTTGCATGTATTTACACAATAATACACAATCAAGGTGGTCTTTTCATTGAATGCCATAGTAGAATTTATTCAGTTTTCTGCATTCTGCTTTGCTCAATCCTGCTTGAGGTCTCTCCAAGACATTATAGCTCTCCTTTTTTTCTGCATAACTCACGAAGGCACTGTTTGATGAATTTCCATAGTGAATACCTCTATGTAGCCAGCACCAGGTAAAGAAACAGAACATTACCAGAACCACAGAACTCCTCTAGTCCCCCTTCCTTTCACGTCCCATCTCCTGCATGTCAGAATATCCATGATTCTGACTTCTGACATCAGATTCTTTAGTTTGCTTTGTGTTTTATGTAAATGGAACTATTCAGTAAGCACCCCTTTGTGCAATATTTATGGCTTATGACTGTGTTCTGTCTCCCACAGCTCTCAATTAATTTTCAGCTGGATTCGATAATTCATTGCAATGCCACACAGAACTCACAAACAGTACTCATGTTTATGGAGCTTATTAGGGAAGTTAACTGGTTACAAGCCATGGAAGACATCCTCAGGAAACAGTTATTCAGTCAAGACAGTTTCTTCTCTGCCGTGCTTGCAAGCAGGCATTTCTCTGGCCCTGAACCTCTTGGCCTGGCCTCTGCCCTGTTGGGGCAATGTTATAAACCTTTTCTAGGGCTACCAATCAATGATCAAAAGGCATGTCGATCCACTGTCAGCCTCAGCTCAAAGGTACTCAGCTCCACCTCCGTGGGTCAGCAAACTCAGTTCCCCCAGTTCAGTGTCCAGAGGAACCCCTTGCGTAAGCCAGCCTTCTGCCCCAAAGCACTCAGCTTCACTTGGTCTCTGGGCTGCGAAGTCCACCACTCTGTCTCCTGCTCTGACTCCTAGTTATACTGTTACTGCTCCTCTATGGTGTCAAATCTGTCTCCTGGATCAAGGAAGTTCAATGCAGAGGGATCTTGAATCCAAAAGACTACCTAGCAGAACGGCGGTCACAGGCAACCTTGTTAACAATCGCTCATAGCTGAATTACATTATCCAATCGGTATCTTCCTAACCTTCTTCGCCAGACCCATTTAAAAGCAGATGATTTCATAGTAGTAACAAAGGCTATGGCTAAAGAAAGCCATATTAAATAATTCACTGGATTGCAGCTGTATGTTCTAATATCGTGGCTGTGGTTTGTTCATGTTCATTGCTGTGTAACATCCCATTGTGTGACTATAGCAGCAAGTCTTCATCTACTCGATTACCAAGAGTCATTGGGATAGTTTTTGGTTTGAGGTTGTTCTGCACACTCTTACCAGGAACGTTTTGGTTCATTCCTCTATTCTTTTTGGTGGCTGTTTCATATTCAGTTCTTATAGTGCCCCCCCCCCCCCCCCCCGCCAAACAAATTTCCTGACTTTGAGTTAATGCTGACACTTAGTGACCCCCTGTGGGTTTCCAAGACGGAAAACTGTTTACAAGATTAGAAAGCCCAGTCTTTCTCCATGCAGTTGCTGGTGGCGTCAAACTGGAGACCATATGGAACGCTGTCCAACACATAACCACGACAACCCCAGGGCTCCTGTGCTAAGAACTGACCGTCCTTTATTCAGTCATCTCATTTCTTTTTTGTTGTTGTTTCTGTGGCCATCACTGACCCCTGGTGGCAAGCCTTGCTCCTGGAGAGTTGCTGCAGGATATGAACCGCCCAACCCTGTGGGCTACAGTCCTGCACCCAACCACTACGCCACTGGGGCTCAGTCCCATCTCATTTCTTTTTTTGAGGGGGCATCATTTCTTTTAATAGGTTTTTAATCTATTAATGTTCTTGACCAACAAGACAAAGCTTCAATAAATATTGTGTATATGGTCCTGCAAAGGGGTATTAATCAAGTTTTATGAATGGGGTAGATTGCCAGAAGTTGAATGGTTAATTAGAATATTATCTGTATTTTAAAATTAATAGCTGTTTCTCAAGATCTCCCTCAAAACTATGAGTAATTTATAACAATTCCATTTCCCACATCTTGACTAGAAGTTATAGTTCTGCTTTGTGCTTTCATGTATATTTTCCTGACTACTAGAGAGGGTGTAGTTTTACATGTGCTTAAATTTGCTCTTCTGTGAGTTATGCATTCATATTGTTGGCTATTATTATTATTGTCAACTTATAAGATATTCTATATGCTATAGAAATAATTCTGTCTCTTTTGTATTACAAAATTCTGTCTATATCTATTGTTGTCTGGTTCATGTTATTTTCTCATACAAAACTTCTTAGATCTCAAATAATGAATATCTATACACTTCTTGCTTATTGACATGGTTATGTTCTAAAAACCAGTTTGTTAATACAAAAATCAGCAGTATGTGAAAATGGAGGATTTTTTGTGTCTATTTTTAGAACATACATTTGTCATATTTTTGTTTCCATATGCTGCTGGAAATAATAGCTAAGATTTACTGATGTCACTTGTCCAGGTACGGATTATTCTTTGCACAGCAGAAATCATGGAGGACGCAAAACTGGTTAAAGGTGGGCTGAGTAACTGAAGCCCCCGGGCCTTAACCATTTCACCTTCCTCCCTTTCAGCACTTCTTCACAGAGCCTCCACTCCCACCCTTGCAAGCCCTTGTTTTCTATTCCAGACCCTGCTCCGCCTTTCAGGCCTGGAGAGTTATAGCGGCTCGGGTATTCTTGGAGGGTGCTGGGAGCCTGGCTGCTCTCCCAGCTGCACCTGGCCCCACCGAAGCAAAAGCTTCTGGCTCAGTTTGACTCACTTTCCAGTTTCTTTCCTTCTTTTCACCGCACAGTAATTCAGAGCACAGGACCTCTAAGTGCCACAGAATAAGCAGCTGTTGACTCTTTTTACCTGTCCATCTGTACAGAGGTCATGGTCACAGAGGAGGCCAGGCCTAAGTAGCAAATAAACATAGCGCTCGTGCCCACAGAGTGTGACCAAGGCCCAGGGGCAGCAGGGCCCAACTTCCCAATGGCTGTCTGGAGGCCCTTCTCAAAGGAGGGGGCGACGGTGCACAACCATTGCTGCCTAGCTTGCCACTTTGTTAGTGTGCAAAAATGGTTGGATAATAGATTTGTTTTAATTGTCTGAAATGTGGCATGTTGAATATTGAGAGAGTGGATAAGTGAGCAGTAGATGTATTTGTTTTTGCAACTTAGGGACTTTCAGAAGGTTTTCCAACCTCTTTAGATCATGCAGGTATTCAGCTTTTCTTGTAAGGTTTTCATGTTTTGCATTGAAGTCTTTGACATCCAGGAATTTATCCTTTTGGGGGGGGGCATCACTGCCTTCTGGTGGTCTTAGGAGCTACTCAGCCTTGCTCCTGGAGAGTCACTGCTGGATTTGAACCGCCGAGCCCGTGGGCCGCAGTCCCACACTCAACCACTACGCTACCAGGGCTCAGCCCCGGAATTTATTCTCGTTTTTTTGGGGTGATCGTGGATGCTCTGGGTGATCGTGGGCGCTACCCAGTGCTGCTCCTGAGAGCCGCCGCTGGATTTGAACCGCCAAGCCCGCGGGCCGCAGTCCCGCAGTCCCATACTCAACCACTTACACCACCGGGGCTTAGCCCAGAATTTATTCTTATATACCAGAATGTGCGGCTCATTTTTACATTTTCCATACAGATAGCCTGTCCCGGCAATCTCACTTATTGAGGAGCTCATGCTTTTCACACTGTAATATACTGGTTTCTCAAATACCAGTCAGCAGTTCTACATTTTCTAGATGCTTTCATTCCTTTTTTTAATTGTAACATACACACGACCCATACATGTACGTTTTAGTTGATAGATTACATTCTCCAAGTTCTGTAACTATTTCCTTATCTATTTCCAAACTCTTCCATTACCTTTAACATACCTATAATGTACAGCAAAAACAAACAAACTTTCTCTTTGCCTTCCACCTCTGGTAATCATTAATACTTTTAGTTTCTATATATTTGTTTCCGATAAGTGAAAACATACAGTATTTGTCCTTTTGTAAGTTGTTCCTATGCTATGGCTATATGTGCATTGAAGTGCCAGTAACAATAACTACGTGTTTCTGTTTGCATCACTGCCTTTAGGTCTTTTGGATCTGCACCTAGGATTGGGATTCCTGGGTGAGATAGTAGGTCCATGTTGAACTTTTTGAGGCCTGCCAACATGTTGTTCATAGTAATTGTACCGTTTTACATTCTTGCCAGCAATAGATGAAGGATCTTATTTCTTCACAGCCTTGCCAACTCCTAACATTTTAATTTTATGATCATTGCTATTCTTATGAATGTGAGACAGCATCCCACTGTGCGTTTGCTTTGTATTTCTCTAATGGCTAGTTCCTTTGAAAGGAGTCCTGGTGGCACAATAATTAAGAGCTTGGTTGCTAACCAAAAGGTCAGTGTTTCAAACCCACTAGCTTACACCGAGGACTTCTGCTCATGTAAAGATTTTGGCAGAGGAATCCCCGGAGGTGGTTCTATTCTGTCCCATAGACTTGCTGTGTGTTGAAATTAACTCAGTGATACAGCAGTGACTTTGAGCCTTTGTCATGTGCTCTTTGTCCATTTGAATAAACTTTTTCCTAAAATGTCAAGTCTCAGCCATTTAAATATTGGGTTTCTTGTCTTTTTGCTATTAGATTATACAAGTATTTTATAAATTTTGCATACTAAATCCTTATCAGATATATGGTTCCCCAAAGATTCCCCCCCCATTTCATAGGCTGCCTTTTCACTTTTTAAATAATAAAGTCTTTAGATAAACAGAACTATTTCACTTTCATGAGGTCTCATTTGTCTTTTTCCACTTGTAATTTTTAAAAAATCTGATAGTCCATTCACAAAAAACTAAGCCCCATATGTTTTTATTTTCAAATTAAAATCCTTGGTGCACTTTGAATTTTTCCTGGGTGTAGGGTAAGGGTTGGGCCCTGGTTTCTAACAAGTATTTTTATCTTTATTTCTGCCAGTGTTATATTGATTGGTTTTTAGTGATGTTATAGAATTTCTTGAAATCTACCAAGGCAAGTCCTAATTCACTGTTCTTTTCATAGCTATTCTCTGACATTACTTTTTCTAGATGAAATTTAAGATAATTTTATACCAGTCTAAGAAAAACCCTATTGGAAAATAGGTTGAAATAAATTTTTTTAATTATGTGGATTTTTGGAAATTTTACACTTTTATGATATTAAGTGGTGCAAATGGCTAATATGCTCACTGGAGGAGGACCTACTGCCAAAAAATTAGCCATTGAAAACTGTATGGAACACACGTCTACTCTGTCACACATAAGCTCAAAGTAAAACTCACTGTCCTTACTGTCCTTAGTGCATATATGTTGGAATCATGCCTATAACACTTGTTTTTTCTTCCTTTCTTAAAATAACTTATAACTGCATTTGTTTATTTGTTTTATGATTCAGTAAAATGTATGGTTTACTTGTATATGTCTTATGTCCTCCGTATTACATTTATTCCTCTGTATTTTATAGTATTCATTTTGTGTGTGTGTGTGTGGGGGGGGGCATCACTGCCCCCTGGTGGGAGTAGGTGGTTCAGTCTTGCTCCTGGAGATCTGCTGCTGGATTTGAACCTCCAACCCTGTGGGCCACAGTCCTGCACACAGCCACCAGGGCTCAGCCCATTTTATAGTATTCTTAACACTCTTGATGCATGAAACATCAAAACAAGATGGAAGGAATACACAGAGTCACTATAACAAAAAGAATTGATCAACCACTTCAAGAGTAGCATATGAGCAAGAACCGATGGTATTGGAGGAAAAAATCCTAGCTGAACTAAAGGCATTAGCAAAAATCAAGGCTTCAGGAATTTGTGGGACACCAACGGAAATGTTTCAACAAACTAACCCAGCACTGGAAATACCTACTCGTCTATGCCACGAAATTTAGAAGACATCCACCTGCTTGACCAATTGGAAGAGATCCATCTTTGTGCTCATTTAAAATAACATGACCCAACAAAATGCCAAGATTATCAAGCAATATCATTAATATCATATGCAAGTAAATTTTTCCTAAAGATAATTCAAAAACAATTGCAGCAGTACACAGACAAAGGGCAGCCAGAAATTCAAGCCAAATTCAGAGGTCATGATGAGGGATATCTTTGCTGTGTCAGATGGATCTTGGCTGAAAGCAGAGAATTCCAGAAAGAAGTTTGCTCTTGTTTTATTGACAATGCAAAGGCTTTGGACTGTGTGGATCATAGCAAACTATGGGTAACATTGTCAAGAATAGGAATTCCAGAACACTTCTCTGTGCTCACGTGGCCAAGAGGTAGCTGCGTAGAGAGAACAAGGGAATACTGCATGGTTAAAATCATGAAAGATGTTGCATCCTTTTACCTTGAGCAAATAATCCCAGAAACGTGGATTATAACGCAGGGTAAAGAAAACAAAAATCTGTGCAACTAGACCAACAGACAACATCATGATGAATGAAGGAAAGGATTGAAGTTGCAAAGATTTCATTTTACTTAAACCCACAATTGATGTTCATGGAAGCAACAGTGAAGAAACCAAGTGACCAGGCATTTGGGCAAAGCTACTACGAAAGAGTCCTTTAAAGTGTTCGAAAGCAAAGGTGTCACCTTGAGTTCGAAGATGTGCCTATGAAAGCTGGACAGCAAAGAAGAACAAACAAGAAGAATTGGTGTATTTGATGATGGTGTTGTCGAAGAATATTTAGGGTACCATGAGCTGCGAGAAGAACAAACCAATCTGTCTTGGAAGTACAGCCAGAATGCTTGTTAGAAGTGAGATGGGGGTGCTGAGCCCCGGTGGCGTAGTGGTTGTGCGCGGGACTGTGGCCCACTGGGACGGAGGTTCAATTCCAGCAGTGGGGCTGGGCCTCCTACTCCCACCACCTGAGGGCAGTGATCCCCCCCAAAAAAAACAAAAACAATACAAACAAACAAACAAAAGAAGTGAGATGGGGATACTTAGTCTCATGCACTTTGAACATGTTATCAGGAGAACCCAGTCCTTGAACATGAAAATTATGCTTGGTAAAGTAGAGGGTCAGTGAAAAAGAGGAACGGTTTGGATGAAATGGATTGATACAGTGACTGTTAACAATGGGTTCTGTGGTAGTTACATAACTTCATGTCAACATGATAAATAACTGTAGGGGTGGAGTCTACCCTGTTAACCAGGTCACAGCCTGATGATGCCTCTTTGTGCGCATGGACTTCTCATGAGGATTCTGGGAACTTCCTCCCTCTGCCTCTCTGCCTTGGTCTTCCTATTGATAAGCCATGCAGAAACTTGCTGAGACTTCTCTCTCTGCTTTACCTTCCTGTCGAGGAGTCACACAGTGTGGAGATGAGAAAGATCCACAAGAATTTCTACCCACCAGCCTATGTTCTTCCTGCACTCGGCATCATTGCATGTGTTGGGTTAGTCTGAAAAGGAATTTATGGACTGGTATCAGACTTAGAGACTTAATGTGGACTGGGTTCAGATGTTTTCTTAATTACAATTACTCTTCAATATAAGTTCTTTCTTATACATATATGAGTAGCTCTGGATTTGTTATTCTAGGCAACTTGGCCTAACACAAGCTCAAACATTAATAAAAGGTGTAAGGAAGGCATATGACTGAGTAGTGTTTCATGCTGTTACATACAAGGTTCTTATGCATCAGAGAAAACTTTAGAGCACCTAACAACAAGAACACAACAATAATTACTACTACTCTCTATGGAAAACTTCCCTCTTTTCATTTCTAGGGACCTAAACTATTGTTATAATGTGACTGGTATCCCACCTTCCTATCATATATTGCCATCAATTCCAAGAGTTCTTAATATGGTCTCTAGGATTTTATACAATGATTGTGACAGCAATCCAATCAAGTTCATATCTTTTAGGGTTGCCAGATTTAGCAAACAGAAGCACAGACCACCCTATACTAGGGATACTTGAGAGATATTGTAAACGTGGTTCCAGATCAACACAGTAAAACAAATATTGCAATAAAGTGAGTCACATTCTTCTTTGCTTTCTGAGTTCATATATAAATGATGTGGAAAAATTTGAAATATTGTCAGAATGACGAAAATATGACAGAGACAGAAAGTGAGCCCATGGTGTTGGAAAAGGCGGCCACCACCCTTTCATTTGCAAAAAACACAAAATCAGTGCAGGGCAAAATGCAATACAATGAGGTGTACCTATACATTTTAATTTCAGACAAACAACTCTCGAAATATCACATGGGGACATACTTAGATCTAAAAGAATTCATTGTGTGAAATTCTAATTTCACTAGACAGTCTTTATTTTGTCTAGCGACACTCCTTTCTTGATGATCACGGTTGTTGTTTAATTTTCTTTTTGTCGCATTTGTTGATGCCTCAAAGAAAGTAGTTCTCTCCCAGGGCTACCCATTAGCACCAACTGGGAAGTTTTAAAAATAAATAAGCTAATGCTAGGCCCCTAAACGTAAGATTCTTAGATGATTCTAAGCGGGAGCCTGGGCTGTAGAGCAGCTGCCTGGAAACAAGGTTCAGTAATAGGAGTGTTGGTGAACATCCCTAACTCCTTCTTGGCTGTAATGAAATGTTTTCAGTGTTTTGACATGTAATGACATATTTCTTGCTGGTCCTAAATAAATAGCCTGAAATTTGTTTGCAGAGTTGCCATCTCTTCTGAGTTCAAGTTTTTTACTAGAAATGGTGCTTTTGGTATCTACTAATATGATTTCCTTCCTCTTTTTATCAGTATAAGTACTTGGCTAGATTTCACCTTCATAAGGAAGCACTTTTTCATTCTTTGATTCTAGCCTGGAGTCTATGGCTAATATTTTACCGAGAACACTGCATTTGTCCTCTTAAGTGAACTTGAGGTTGAGGTTTGGCCATTGTGCTGGCATTGGTTTTGTCTGATTGCCGGTGCTACAGTGATGGTAGCTTTATAAACGAAATGGAGGTGTGTGTGCAGCTGAGGGGGGGCATAGCGGGGGGCGCTTTCTATCTCTTTTTCTCCTGCCTGAATCACCAGCATAGGGTTTACCTGGGGGCTCGCTGGAAATGCAGACTCGGGTCTCTCTCCAGAGACACTCGATCAGAATCCATCTGGTAAGAAGTCGCCAGGGGCTTTGTGTCTGAGAAGTGCTGGTAGAAAGATTAGATTAATTTAATTTGTTTGTCCCTTGTTGCTTAGAGCATGCTCACCTGCGGGTCTCTGGGGTCACTGTGCCTAGAAAGCAGCTAACAGCAGCAAGAGCAAAGCCAGGCTTGTCTGCTGCTGGCTCCACCTGGCTGCCATGCAGACTGCCTGCAGGGCAGTTCTCTCCCTCTCTCATTGCCACACCAGGAAGGGTCTCTAGGGTCCGAAGTCAGCAGCATAGGTGCAAAGTGCCATCCTCAGTGTCACGTGACTCCCTGGGCCTAGCGTGACCAGAATTGCAAGCCTGTTGATGTTTAGCCTCAGAAGATCTCTGGGGCCATGGGGGACTTCCTGTCTTTCTGGGGGGAGGGGGGGTCATGTCCTCACCAATAGAGGGGTGCACCCTTGTGTCCTAAGCATCTCCCAAACCATTACATCCCCACTGCTACCTCCACATCTCTGCCCAAGCACAATTCTAGGGGGCCTTAGACTGCCGTGGGAAGGCCCGAGTCTGGGTGCCGTCCTGGGGTCTGCAGACCCCAGAAATCCCTGTGATGCTGTCAGTTAATAAAGTCTTTCAGAGGGGGTACACAGAGCTCCAGGACACCTGGGCCAACCAAAGTGTCACATTTCTTTGCTTTTGGCAAGAATCCCGGCCACGCAGCGCGGGATCACAGTTGTCACATGCAGAACAGACCCTTCATTTGTCCGTTATGTTCATCCCCAATTTGTAAATTATAAGAGGAGAAATTGATTTATTTCTCACACGTAGCTGAGTAGATGAAATCTTGGTAGGATCCGTGTTAGAAAAATGTTGGCATGCCTGAGACCACATACGTGTCGGGTCTGAATCAATTCAATAGCTCCCTAAAGACCTAATGGGAGCAGGGCAGCCCCACCTTCCTAGTGTCATATGACTACAAGATCCCAAACAGGTGAAGGCCCTTGACCAAAGGACACAGCTGATGGGTGGTGGACTGGCAGGGTTTTGAGCCTGTGCTGCCAGGCTCCGGGGACTGCTGTTGGCCACTGCTCTCAGCTCTCTGGTACTTTTACTGAAAGAAGTTAAGAAAAATTGGGTGAGGACTGGGCCCTGTTGCACAAAATGATCCGCCCCCAAATGTCTGGCATCACCATGGCTACATGAAGTTCTTGGAACTTCTTGTCCACCTCCTTCCTCTCACCAAACCTCCAGTTTTCTGAGCTCCCAGCAAGAGTCAACAGAAGCACTGTGTGTTCAGTGGTAGAAATATGACCTTCCTGCCTTCCATATGGGAAGCCTCGATTGGATTCCAGCCAGTGTGCCTGAGGAAACAGCATGGAGGCCACAGGGACTTTCCTTGACTTCCCTGGGCTTCAGCAGGGAGAACTGACGATTCGTTTTCACCCTAACCCTAGGCCAGTGGCCGGCAAACTGCGATCGCACGCCATCTGCGGCTCTTTCTGTGTGAACATGTGGCTCTGAAGTCACATTGAAAACATTTGAAGGTTCTTCTTTCAGATCATGGTGATTTCATCTGTTTGGGAAAACATATTGAAGGCTCTCGAGTGATTTTAAAGTTGTTAGGAGGGACAGGATTGGCTCTTCAGTCTCAAGAGTTTGCCAACCTCTGCCCTAGGCCAAGTGTCACGAGGCAGAGGTCAGATGTGCCTCCCCCTTCCATCTTCCTTTACCTATTCTCGCAACAACCTTTCTTCCCATGATGCTATTTTCGTTTCATTTTGTTTTCTTTTGACATTTTCTGGGTTTTAAAAATCATTTTATTGGGGGTTCATACAACTTTTATCACAATCAATACATATATACATACATTGGATGCAAACCTTATTTGTACATTTGTTGCCATCTTCATTTTCAATACATTTTCTTTCTATTTAAGCCCTTGGCATCAGCTCCTCATATTTCCCCACCCTCTCCACTCCCACTCCCTCAGTAACCTTTAATAATTTATAAACTATTACTATTATGTTATATCATATATTGTCTGATGTCACCCTTCACCCACTTCCCATTGTCCATACCTCAGGGAGGAAGTTATATGTAGATCCTTGTAATTGATTCCCCCTTTCTACTCTACTTTCCCTCCACCCTCCCGATATTGCCACTCCCACCACTGTTCCTGAAGGGGGTCATCTTTTCTGGATTCCCCATGTTTCTGGTTCCTATCTGTATGTGTACATACCCTGGTCTAGGCAGATTTGTAATGTAGAATTGGGATCATGGTAGTGGGGGGGGGAAGAGAGGAAGCATTTTAAAACTAGAGGAGAGTTACAGGTTTCATTATTGCTATACTGTACCTTGACTGGCTCATCTCCCCATGACCGTTCTATAAAGGAATGTCACTTCACCTACCGATGAACTTTGGGTCCCAATCTGTATTCCCCCTCATTATAATGATATAATTTTTTTAGTTCTTTGATGCTTGATACCTGATCCCTTCAACACCTCACTGTCACACAGACTGGTATGCTTCTTCCATGTGGATTTTGAGCTAGATGGCTGCTTATTTACCTTCAAACTTTTAAGACCCCAGACGCTTTATCTTTTGATAGCTGGGCACCATCAGCTTTTTTCATCACATTTGCTTATGCACACATCTGTCTTCAGCGATCATATCAGGAAGGTGGGCATGCAATGTTATGATTTTTAGTTCTTTGAAGCCTAATACCCGATCCCTTTGATACCTCGTGGTCATGCGGGCTGGTGTGCTTCTTCCATGTGGGTTTTGTTGCTTCCAAACTAGATGTTCACTTGTTTACCTTAGACTCCAGACAATATATCTTTTGATAAGCAGGCACCATCAGCTTTCTTCACTACTTTTACTCATGCACACATTTGTCTTCAGTGATCATGTCGGGAAGGTGAGCATCATGGAATGCGAGTTTAATAGAACAAAGTTTTCTTGCATTGAGGAAGTACTTGAGTAGACATCCAATGCTCGTCTGCTGCCATGACATTATTTTTGTTGCAATGGCCACATAGAATTCACAGACAGCTCTCACAGTTATGGACGGTTGGGTCAATATTAAGTTGGAATCATCTCAGTGGTAGTGAGTTTGGTTGTTTTGTTTGTTGGTTTTGTTATTAGAGAAGTTAGCAAGTTACCATGAATCGGGATCAGAGAACAGTAAGGATACAGTCATGGGTCCACAGAAACACCTCTTCTCAGCCAGGACATTCACCCACCTGTGTCACGGTCTCCTTGCCTCAGCTTCTGGTCTCAGAGTAGCATAGCCTTGCCATTTCTGGCAAGGGTTTCCAATATGCCCTGCTGGTTGGTAACTCTTCTTTCTTGATGGTTTCAGAAATTCTCTCTGTTCCTGCTTCTGAGCTGGCTCTCTTAAACAAGAGGAATAGCAAAACTGACAAGTCCTCAACTTAGTCCTCTACACCATATTTTTTGGTTCCACCAGGTCATTCTGTGGGAGTTGGCTAGTGGAGGCTTACATGTTGTGCTGATGCTGAACATGTTTCAGTGAAGCTTCCAGACTATGACTGACTAACAAGAAAATCCTGAAGATTTTCTTTTGCACAATGGTCCAGTCTGCACCTGAACTGGAGAATGATGCAGGACTGGGAAGATTTAGTTCAATTGTGCATGGAGTCTCCATGCAACAGGGCCTAACTTGATGGCCTGAAATAACAACAGCCCTGGTAGTTCAGTGGGTTGCTTGTTGGACTGCTAACGGAAAGTTCAGCTGTTTGAAACTACCAGCCACTCTGCAGGAGAAAGAGGAGGTTTTTATTTTTCTCTCCTGTCACTGGTTATAGCTTTGGAAACCAACAGGGTACCTGTGACAGTCACCCAATCTGATGTCAATTTGAGGATTAAGATTGTGTAGGTGTGGAGTCTAGTCTGTCAATCTAGAAATAGTTAATGAGACCTCTGTGTGGGCATGGCTTTCTCCTGAGCATTCTGAGAAATCTGGCCATATTTCCCCCTTGGAGGTGAGAGACTCACGGCTCAATTTCTTGGAGATGCTTTACCGACAAGACACAAGGCTGACTCCCTGTGAGATATCCTGGAGGAGAAGCCACATGGACTTACCCTGATGGAACCAGACCTCTGAAGCTGGAAAAGCCACATAGAGACTCCTGCCAGTGCCGAGATGCTTGAGAAGCCACAGAGAGGCCCCCATCAGCGCTGAGATGCTTGTACCACCACTGGATATACAAGACTGTGCACCCCCTGGCCTGCGATTGTCCTGGTGTCATTGCATGTGCTTTGTGAGTCTGAAGAGGACTTATGGATCGGTATCAGACATATGGGCTAATATCGGACTTATGACCTTGACTGGAATGGATTGGGATGCTTTCTCAATGTTCCATTCCTCTTATACACATATGTGTGCTTATGAATATGTTTCTCTAGTCTTCCCAGACTAACACAGTACCCAGCCCTCGAGAGTCACCACAAATCAGAGTTTGATTCAATGGTAGCCAGTTAGGGTTGGGCCTTAATAACAATAGCAATTGTCAAAATGGTGGGGTTTTTTTATCCCTTGTTGCCCTGCTGGCCCCAGTTTCTTCTCTGGAGGAGAGGAGCCTCCTACTGGTGGCACGCTGAATGCTATTCTAGTGCTTCTTCCTGGTTGTTCCCAGGGGAAGATTATCCAGTCAACAAGGTAAGCATGGGATGACTTATGCTTATTTATTAATTTGTAGAGAACAATGAATGACCTTGCTTACTGGGGACTCCACCTCTGTCAGGGATAACCAACCTTAAAAGAGGCTTTGATTTGATAGGAAAGTGCAGGGGATTTGAGAAAGAGGCAGATGTCAGCCAGACCTAGAAGCAGACAGAACCTTTGCTGCAGCAAGATGATGTGAAATTATTTGTTCGAGATGAATTTGTAAGCACAAGTAAGCCCATGGCTTACCATGCTTATTAGGTGATGGGACACAGGCTGCCCAACTAGGTATGCAACTGAATCCAGGCTCAAGGCCTCTAACACACACACACACACACACACACACACACACACCATCCAAGGGCGACTCACTGATCCTGAATTGAGGTATGAAGCCCCCGAATGCAGCAATTATAAATGGAAACGCTGAGGCTGCGTGATTCACTTCACCACCATGACTCATGTTCCGTGAACAATGTGTTCAGGCTGATTTAATTATAGCTTCCACTTGCTGCTGCCTCGGGGGCCTATGCAGCTCCCCCCAGCCCCTGCATTCCTGGAGCCTCCTGGCCAAAGAGTGGAAGAGGCCCTGGGGCTCGGCTGGTGGCGGTGGTCACACCATGTGCAGTGGGCCGTGTTTGAGGGGACCTGAGCAGCTCACACCAGTTCTCACAGGCTTTGGGACCCAGCTGAACACCACCTCGGGGACTTCCCCTTCACACATAGACTTGAGCCGAGATTCCCGAGTGCTCAGTGCGGGGGTTTGGAGCGACAGCTTGCAGCAAGAAATAGGACTGCGTTCAAGCCCCCTCAAGCAAAGGGAGAGGGAAGCCCACGGCTGCCTGGCTCACCCAAGGGCTGTCCCTTCCCCTCCACTGACAATCCCGGATGGGAAAGGTCCCATTTGCCTCTGGTGACACGTAGGACTGCTCACCGGAAGGTCAGGAGTTTCAACTCCCCCACCCCCACCCCACCCATGGTTGCGAGTTTGGTTTCTGGTTTGTTTTGGAGGTATCAGTGAGATCTGGGTGACAAGCAGCCCTGGTGGCACAGTGGATTAAATACTGGACTGCTGACTGCAGGTCCGGTGGGGGGGGGTGTAAAGCCAATTGGCCACTTCACCCACCCTCAGGAGAAAGTTTTTAAGAAGATAGGCTCCCTTGGCAAATCTGACGGGGGTAGTTCTGCTCTGTCTTACAGGGCCACCCTGAGTCGGAATCCACTCCGTGGCCATGGATTCGGCTTGGCTTTTGGGTTTGAGTTGATGAGAGAGGAAGTGGCTCGTGGGCCATCAGAGGAGACACCATCAAGAGCCCTGGTGTGCTGTGGGCAGGTAGGGAGGGGGTGGAGGAGGGGGCCGGGAAAGAGCTTCCAGACACTTAAGTGAGGACTCCTGGCCATAGAAGACTCTCGCCTTCCCCTGCTGGTGCCTGATCCTCCCTGCCCAGAGCCTGCCAGCGCTCTGCAGGCCAGTTGTCTGTGAACTCGCATGTCATCGGCTGGCAGAGAACAGACTCATCACCAGCTTTGGGCTCAGGTAACAACTGTCTGCTTCCCAGAGAAGCATATTCTGCTTTCCATTCAGAAAGGCAAGATGGGTCTCTCTCAGCTGCCAGCTGCCTGTGGACAGACGCGATGGATCCAGAGGAGTAGAAACCTGGCTTCCAATTCGAGTCCATGAGTGACATTTCTGTGTGGCAGCGCTGGGACTACAGTGAGAAATGAAATGGGCACGGGGCGCATGACTCCGCTCCCTGCTGAAGGGGGGCTCAAGCTGAGATGCTAGCTGGCTCTGCTTTAGGAGTGGAGTAAGAGCTGAATGCAAAGGGACCGTTAGCAGTCTAAATCCCCTCCACGAGCTCTCTGAATCATCTGACAGTGCCGCCCCCATGCTGCTGCTGCAAAAAATGATGACAAGGGCAAAGATGGTGTTAGCCAATATTACCTGCCTTCTGACTACAGATCTGGCACCCGACCCTGTTGACCTCAGTCCCTCTTCACAGCAACCACCCAAGACAGACGCTTTCTCTTGCTGTCTCATCTTTATATCTGATGGTTCTGCCAAATGTACCATGCCCTCTCTTAGTCTGTCTTCTCTAGAACAGCAAAACCAATGATATTTATAGACTATGTCTGCGTGTGTTAGTCCAGGTAGACTAGAGAAACAAATTCACAGACATTCATATGTGTATAAGAACGGTTTATATACAAGAGCAAATGAACAGTGAGAAAACAGCCCAGTCCAGTCCAAGGTCATAAGTCTGATATTAGCCCAAATGTCTGACACCAATCTATAAAGTCCTCCTCAGACTCACGAAGCATATGCAATGATGCCAGGACCATCAGGCTAGTGGGTGTGTAGAGTCTTGTGTATCTACTGGTGGTAGAAGCATCTCAGCGCTGATTGGGGGGGTCTCTCAGTGGCTTCTCAAGCATCTCAGGACTGGAGGAGTCGATGTGGCTTTTTCAGCTTCAGAGGTCTGGTTCCATCAGGGTAAGCCCATGTGGCTTCTCCTCTGGGATGTCTCACAGGGTGAGACAGGGTCAGCCTTGTGTCTTGTCAGTAGAGTGTCTCCAAGAAACTGAGCCATGCGTCTCTCACCTCCAAGGGGGAAATATGGCCAGATTTCCCAGAATTCCCAGGAGAAAGCCATGCCCACACAGAGGCCTCTTGGGCTATCTCCAGATTGACAGGCTAGACTCCACCCCTACACTCCCAGTCCTGAAATTGACACCATATTAGTGACTGCCACAGTGTGTGTGTGTGTGTGTCTGTCTGTCTGTCTGTATGTGTGTCTATTGCTAGGTGACATTGGGTTGGCTCTGACTCCTAATGGCTCTATATACAACAGACCTAAACCCTGCCAGGTCCTACCCCGTCCTCACAATTGTTATCTTCCAGCCCACTGTTTCAGCTCCCGTGTCAGTCCACCTCATTCCGGGCCTTCCTCTTTTGGGATCACCTCTACTTTCCCAAGTATGATATCCTTTCCCATGGATAGTTCCCAAAGAGCATGAGATGAAATCTGGCCATCCTCATTTCGAGGGAACGTTCTGGCTCCACATCGTCACACGCGGGGTTGTTAGTTCTCCCGACAGTCGCCGGCCTCAGAAGTTAACCGTGTCAGTTCTCCTTCAGTGATCTGTTTTTGAAAATGCAATACGCATGTGCCAACTCACGGAGGCCCCCACAATACCTTATATCTTGTCAGGTGGTCCCCATCTTGGCGACCAACAGAATCCCTGGGTGGACCCCCTGGTGCGATGTTTGCCTCCCTTTGCTTCTGCATCATCTCATTATATGTCTGGACGTGTTCTTGCGCTGGTCGCTTCCAGTTGCTGTAAGGGTGAAACTGACTCGTGGCGAGCTCATGCAATGGAGGAGCATTGCCCTGTCAGGCTTTCTCGGCTGTGATCTTCATGGCAGCAGATTGCCAGCCCATGTGGTCTGTGAAGGTGCTGGTAGGTCGATAGCCAGAAAGTGCAAACCTCAGGACCACGTGTGTGTTTCTTGAAGGAGTTATGTTTGATTTTGATAAAAGAGTGCCTTGTTTGAAATATTTTGGACATAGCCCTTGGCACATAGGGCTATATTGCTCTGATCCACTTACATGGCTGCATGTTGTCACAGTGTCCATTCTTTCTGGATCTTTCATCCACTCCCACTGTGAGAATAGTTTGCCATCCTTTGGGCGCAGTGCTGCCTTAAATATGGTTGATATCTCCTCTTGCATAATTTTTCAAAATGACTGCCATTTAGTCAGATAGTGGTTAGTGTTCATTTATTTTTCTAATTTTTCTGTAAGCCATGTCCTTTTTATAATTTATTTTGTTTCTCCGCTCTCAAAAATACCGTTTTGTTGTGTCTTGGATAACTGTATACACAGCAATATGGTTCTCAAATTATTACGTGGCCTTATATTTTTTTTCACAGTGTGTCCAACGTTCTCATGAATACCTTTCTGGTTGTTCTGTTTCCAGTCATCTTTAGTTTCCCTGCCTCCTTGCATTCTCATCTTTGCGTTAGGGCAATTGTTGACCATTTGGTGTCATATAGGTGATTTTTTTTTAAAAAGAGCTCAATACTCTTGGGTGATATTCTTTGGTTTATGTATCACTCTGTTATTTAGTTAAAAGGTGATCCCAGGAATAGGTTCAGTTTGAGATTTAATGACTATCTGAGAGCAATAGTCTCAAAAAGCCACCCAATCTCAACGAATCTGATAAATCTGGACTTAAGAATTTGAGTTCTGACCCATTTTACTTCCCCATGCTCACAGGATGCATCGATTGTGGCCTTGATTAAAATGGTTGATTGTGGGAGCTCTTCTGGTCTCAGGCTCTCTTCTCTCCTAATATGAGCATTTAAGGTTATGCATTTTACTTACAAGCTTTGATAGGTAATGTTTTCCTGCTCATTCAGTTCTATTTTAAAATTTTCATTGCAAGTTCTTTTAAATAATGAGCTATTTAGCAATGGCTTTTTAAAAATTCAAACAGTATCATGGTGATATTTTTTAAAGTCAGAGATCAAAGTCTACATATTGATTTTTTTAGTTAGTTCTTTCTGGATGGATCAGTATATAATCACACTTTTAATGTTCTCGCTATTCTTAGGAACATGTGCATTTTCACACTACTTAGAAAGACCTGTCTATGCATGCATTCGATAATGGTTATTGTATTGCACAGGTCATCTATATTTGTTTTTGTTTTTTTTGGTTTTTTTTGGGGGGGCATCACTGCCCTCAGGTGGTGGGAGTAGGAGGCCCAGCCTTTGCTCCATGGAGCTGGAATTGAACCTCCATCCCAGTGGGCCGCAGTCCCGCACAGAACCACTACGCCACCGGGGCTCAGCCAGGTCATCTATATTATACATATTATTAAACATATATGGGTCTGCTTGACCTATCAACAATTGTCCTGGTTTTCTGGTTTTACTGTAACAGAAATGCAAGTGGGAGAATTTAGCCAAGCAGAAACAGTTTCCTCACAGTTCTAGAGCCCGAAAGTCCAAATTAAGATGGTGGGCTTGTTGAGTCCCTCCTGTAAGTAGTCCTGGGCATTGATAGATTGGTTCCTTCACTTGTAACTGACTCTCACATAGCATCTTCTTCCATGTCTCTGTCACTCTTGTGTTTAATGAGTTCTTTTCATAACTCAGAAATGATTAGACTAAAAACCCATTCTACATAGGTAGCAGCTAATTAACATAACAAAGACAGCTCTTTTTTGGCATCACTGCCCTCTGGTGGGAGTGGGAGGCCCAGCCTTGCTCCTGGAGAGCTGTTGCTGGATTTGAACTGCCAAGTCACTGGGCCGTAGTCCCGTATTCAACCACTATGCCACCGGGGCTCAGCCCAACAGCTCTTTTTAAAGATTATTCCATCCATAGGCTACAGGTTAGGAGTCTAACATGTCTTGGGATGGGGGAGCATAATTCAATCCATAACTGAACTCAAAAGTGATGTTGGAATCTCCCACTATGATGATAGAGTTCATTGACTTTCCTGTCCATGTTTGTATATTTTGAAGTTTTTGTATTGGGGTCACACATGCTTAAAGTGGAAATTTCTTCTTGGTGAACTTACTCACCTTTTGTAATTATGTGCCTTCCACCCTTTCCATCCTCAATACTGTATTTTTGTCTTAACATATTAAAGACTGAATTTTTTTAACCACCTTACCCAAGTGTTTCAACTGTTAGATTTTTTTTACATTAAACCATAAGTGGATGGTTTTTGCATGAAACCATAAACACGCGTAAACTTGGGATCTGTCCACAATGTGTTAGAATGGATTTCTGCTGACATTAATTTAGCAATTTCCAGCTCTCCTCAGGGTAACATTTATCCAACATGCCATCTTTCATCCTTTCACTTGCAACCTTTCATATCTTTGTGCTTTAAGTATGACTCTTACAAATAGCATTTCTCTATTTTAATCTTCTCTGTCAATGTTTGTCTTTTTTTAATTTTTTAAAATCATTTTATTGGGGGCTCATACATCGTTTTTCACAATACATAAGTAAACATACTGTATCAAGCACCCTCACATGCCCACTTCTATTATCGTTCTCCAATCGTGCGCCTTTTCCCTTAAGCTCCTAGTATCGGCTTTTCCATCCCTTCCCCTCTTCCCCTGCTCTCTCCTCCACACCAACCCTCAATACTTTATACATTGTTATTGTTCTGTCATATCTTACACTGCCCAACCTCTCCCCAAACCCACTTCTTTGATTCCCGTCCTTCAAATAGGAGCTTATGTGTATATCCTTGCTGTTGGTTCCGTCTCTCTACCCCACCTTCGCTCCACCCAGCCAGCAGCTCCAATCTCACCACTGGCCCGAAGGGGCTTATCCGTCTTGGTTTCCCCATATCTCAAGCTTCCCTCTCTACTAGTGTACCTTCTCCAGTCCATCTGCATTTGTAAGGTAGAGTTGGGACCATGATGGTTGGGGGGGGGGGGGGGGAAAGGCATCAGGAACTAGAGGGAACTTGTATGCATCATCACTGCCTGGCTGAACCTTGACTGGTCTGTCTCCTCCCTGTGACTCCCCTGCAAAGGGGTGACCAATTACCCACCAGGGGGCCTTAGGTCCCCACCCTGCTCTCCCCATCCTTTGTAATGATGTGATTCTTGTTTTTTGATGCTCGATACCTGCTCCCTTCGGCCCCTCTTGATCACACAGGCTGGTGTGCATCTTCCATATGGGCTTTGCTGTTTCTGTGCTGAATGGCGACTCAATTATCTTCAAGTCTTTGAGACTCCAGACATTCGATCATTTGGTAGCTGGGCACCATCGTTTTTTCTATTCTGTTTGCCTCTGTATCCATTTGTCTTCAGCAATATCGGGAGTCAATTGGTCCATTGATTTTGATTTTTGTTCTTGTTTGTCTTTTTTATTGTGCTAAATATGTTTGCAATAAAAGGTACCCCATTGCAAAATATACAATTCAATGGCATTCTGTCCATCATGCTATTTAGCTGTTGCCAGTATTCATTTCCAAATTTTTCATCACCTTTATCAGAAGTTCATCGTTCCCTAAACTGTGAGTCCCCCTTATCCCCTCCATCCCACCTGCTCCTGGTCACCATGGGTGGATTTTGGGATGCGCACACTTGTCTGTTCTAGATATTTCATGTAAGTGGGCTCATACAACGTTTACCTTTTCATGGTGACTTACTTCACTTAACGCCATGTTCTCCAGATTCATCCATGTTGTATCAGGACACAGGAATAATATCCCATCATGTGTATGTACTATCGACAACAATTAAAATGGGCAAATAGAATGAATAGGCGTTTCATTAAAGAAAGTATAAATGGACGGCAAGCACATGAAAAAAATGATTAAAGTCAGTAGTCGTTAAGGAGAGGCAAGTCAACACCACAGTGGGATATCACCTCATCTCCACTGGGACGGCCATGGCGCATTAAGAGGAAACAATCAGTGCTATTGAGAATGTAGAGCTACTGGAACCCTCACCCACTGCTGGTGGGACTGGAAAATGATAGGGCCATTGCAAAAACAGTTGGGTGATTCCTCACTTTTCCCAATAGCCCAAAGTGGAAACAACCACAACAACAATCGATGATTGCTCAAAGTAGGTAATTCTCTCCTTTTTTTGGTTTGATCCACAGTTGCCAGGTATCCCCTGCAGACCTGAGAGACAGCCTCGAGACCAGGACTTTGATAGCTTCCATCTTTAATTGTCTGCCGACTTTGACCCCTGCTGAGGCTAGGCTAGTGTAGAGGATAACTATGCATTCAGGGACAAGCATAAAAAATTCACTAAGATAACACCATATTTCCGAGGCAGCAATCCATCTCGACACACTTGTGGAAACCAGAAAAAGCAGCTAAGTGACCACACACCACATCCATGTGGATAGGGAGTTTCTGTGGCATTTTTTCCTGAGCAGGAAACACAATTTCATAGCCGTACACTGTTCTGTTAAATTGGCCATCACAAAAAACAAGGTCGGAGGGCTGAGCCCTGGAGGCAAAGTGGTTGTGCGTGGGACTGCGGCCCACTGGGCTGGCAGTTTCAAATCCAGCAGCAGCTCTCCAGGAGCAAGGCTGGGTCTCCCACTCCCACCAGAGGGCAGTGATGCCTAAAAATTAAAAAAAAAAAGAAAAAAAAACAAGGTTGGAAGGAAACTACTTTTATGAAAAAAGTTCACTGTGACCAGATAGAACCTTCCCTGTCCACACCACTGGGCACACAGATTCAGAGCAAGTTGTTGGATGCTTGCCTGGTGAGAAAATGCACGCTCTGAAAGCTCTGCTCTGTCTAGCATAATCCCCCTTTTTTGGGGGGAGGATCCCCTCATAGTCAATTAAATATTAAGGGAGAACTTTCCTGACGTCATTTTAGAACATAAAATAGGTATGCAGGAAGTCAGTCGACAGGATGCCAAATAGAATTCACCCTAAAAGGAAATCACTTTGACATATAATAATGAGCTTTTCTACTGTTAACGATAAAGAAACAATCCTGAAAGCCGCCTGGCAAGAGAGAGCAAGTATATACAAAAGGCAAGCAATTTGAGCAAGTTCAGATTTTCCGCCAAAACTATTCAGGTAAGAAGGCAATTAATTTAAATACAGATTTATTCAAAATGCTGAGAGAAAAAGTTGTCATCCATGAATGCTATCTATATCCACCCAAATTATCCCTCAGGTATGAGGGAAAAATAAAAACATTTATAGATAACAAAAAACTAAGGGAATTTATCAAAACACTACACAACCATCTCGATTAAAAATATTACAAGTAATTATGTGAACAGAAAATCTATAACAGCACAAAACCTAAAATATTAGAAAAGGAATTTTATGGAGAAAACATTCTACTGAAATAATACTCAACGTGAAATGAAACTAAATAAGTTAAAACAAGTAATCCTAGATAACATTCCACTACAAAGATAAAATAAATAGAAGCAGAGGGAACAGAGCAGACAATAAACACTTGAACCGAGCAGAACTGCAACGTTCACAAAATACAACAAACTATTTTCAAATGAGGAAAGAAAGCCACACGCATACACAAGAGCAACCTACAAAGAGAAAAATGGGAAACTTCAACAAAACAAACAAGATGAAAATCATGTAAGATAAACTATAAGAAAAAACAAAGAAGCCAAGTGTAACTACAGGAACACAACACGGAAAATGAAAACTAAAAACAGTAACACCATAAAAGAGATATGGCCAGATGACATCAGCAAATCAATATCAATAACAATATTTGATATCAACCCCAATGCCTAGCAGCCCTCTGGACGCCGGAATGAAGCACTGTCTGGTCTTGAGCCAGCTCACAATTGTTCCTAGGCCCGACCTCACTGATGCAGTCACACTGGATGTCAATGGACTGAATTCACCAGTTAAAAGACTAATAGAACAGATTTAAAAAGTGAACCTTGAATATGCTGCTTACAAGAAAGGAATCTTAGATATAAAGGTAAACAGACAAGTCAAAGGAAGGAGAAAATTATCAAGCTAATAGCAGGCAAAAAGCTGGAGTAGCTATATTAATCACAGACAAAATAGACATCAAAGTTAGTGGTATGAGAGACAAAGAAGGTCACGATGTAACTATGAAAGTTTTCATTGAATGAGAAACCATACACATAATAGACATGTACACACCAATGAAAATTCAAACTCACTGTCATCGACTCCACAGTGACTCACAGCCACTTCTTGAGGGTTTCTGAGACTGTCACTGTTTATGGCTGTAATAGTTCGGGAGTTGAAAGCCCAGTCTTTCTCCCGTGGAGCTCCTATTGGTTTTGAACTATCCACCATGTGGATCACAGCCAAATGGAATCCACTACCCCACCATCAAAAGACACTCATCAAATTCTTAGAGAAATGAAGAGACAAATACATCAAAATAAGACGCTCCTAGCAGACTTTAATATACCTCTTTCAACTAAAGATCAACAAACTAGAAAGAAAATCAACAAAGATACAAAAACATTAACACTACTAGATCTCGTGTGTGTGTGTTTGTGTGTGTATATCACTTCACCCAACAAAAATTCATTTCATTTTCTTCTCTATCGCTCATGGAAGCTATTCTAGAAGATATATTTTAGGGCATTAAGCAAGTATCAATAAATTAAAACACATTAGGATAATATAAGCTATCTTTACAGATTATAACACTGTAAAAATTGGATATCAACTATACAATGATCAACTCTAAAACAACTCAAATATATGGAAATTGAATAAGACTTTACTCAAGAATCACTGAGTAATTGAAGAAATTACACAATCAAAAGATTCCTTGCAACAAATGAAAATATCAAAACCTTTGGGACACAGGAAAAGCAGGACTCATAGGGCAGTTTAGAGTAATATGTGCCCACATGAATAAGGCAGAAGAATTAAAGAAAACACATCAATTACAACAGTTGAAATTAAAATGCAGCAAAATGAACCATCAGATACTAGAAGAAAATCAGTAATAAAGAAAATATAATAAAGAGGAAATATAGAATCAGAAAATTTGAAAATTATAGAAAAATCAGTAACACAAAAAATCGGTTCTTTGGAAAGAGTAACAAAATTTATAAACCAATAATGAACCTAACAAAAGAAAAGAACAAAAAGAAAAACTTCTACAAATAAGAAATGAAATGGATATTACAACAGAATTAAATGAGATTTAAAAAATACATTCACACAGTATTATGAAAAACTGTTCTACAACACATTTGAAAATCTAGCAATGGATTAATTCCTGGAAATGCATTATTTACCTAAATTACCACAGGATGAAGGCTATCTCAATAAACCTATAACACGAGAAGAGATAGGTCTAGTCACAAAAAAAATCTCCCCAAATAAAAAAGTCTGGGACCAGATGCTTTCACTAGAAAATTCTATCAAATATTTAGAGAAGACTTAAGACCAATTTCATGTAAACAATTCCACAATTATACAAATGGACAATATACGATCAAACCTTATGAAACCACCATAACCCTGACACGTAAATCAGGTAAAGATCACTACACACCAAAATCTCTAATGAATATAGAAGCCAAGATAGTCTATAAAATACTAGCCAACAGGATTCAGCTAAGCATAAAAATATAATACATTAAGATCAAGTGGGATTGATACCAAATATGAAAAGATGGTTTAATACCAGGAAAATAATCTATGTACATTGATAATATAAACTAAAGGAGAATAACTTTATGATTATATCAATTCAGAACTTTGATAAAGTTCAACATCTGTTCCTGATACAAATACTCATCAAAACAGGTATAGAAGAGAATTATATGACCTACTACACTGTTAAATATTTCAGTTAGAAGAGAAATTTCTCAACATAATAAAAGCCACATATCTAAAACTAAGAGTCTATTTCTCACAAGTGAAGAGAAATTGAAATAATTTCTTCTCTGAACAGAGAGTAGGCAAGGTTGCCTTTTATCACCACTTTTATTTTTTTATTTTTTGGGGGGCATCACTGCCCTCTGGTAGTTGTGGGAGCTACCCAGCGCTGCTCCTGAGAGCCGCCACTGGATTTGAACCGCCAAGCCCGTGGGCTACAGTACCACACTCAACCACTTACCCCACCAGGGCTTAGCCCACTTTTATTTAATATAGTACTGAAAGTTTTAGCTAGAACCATAGACATCAAAAAGAAAGTTATCCACATAAGCACAGAATATAAATATCTTTATTTGTAGATGACATAATCCTATATAGATATAGAAGACTTCAAAGATTCCATTAAACAAAGATTCCATTAAACAATTGCTTGGCAGTGTTGTAGGTTATAAGATGGACATACAGAAATCAGTTGGATTCTTGTATATTAAGAATGATAATGAAAAAGATACCAAAAGAACAATATCATTTACAATATTACACAAAAGATACAATATTTAAGAATAAATCTCACCAGAAAAACAAAATACATATACATGGAAGACTACAAAATACTCCTTAAAGAAAATGAGAGGAACACATTACCATGTTCCTGGATATGCAGATTAATATTGCAAAATTGTCAATATTATAAAAGTTATTTTACAAGCTCAATGCAATTCTGACCCAAATGCCACCATGATTTTTCAAAGAAATGGACAAATTAATTATCAAGTTTATATGGAAAGAAAGAAACTTAGGATAAATAAAACACTTTTAAAAAATACAACAAAGTAGACCTTTCACTCTCAGACCTTAGCATCTACTATATGGTCATGGTAATCAAAACAGCCTGGTACTGATACTACAATAGATATGAAGACCAATGGATTATAATAAAAAACCCAGAAATACAACCAAGTACCAACAGGCACTTCATTTTTTATATTGGATTTTCTTTTATTCAGATCTTATTCTACAGTTGTCTTTATTATGGTACTATATTTTGTGGTTTATAAAGAAACTTAGACACAGTCAAGGGTCAGAAAAACAAGTCTATGTCATAGGATAAGGGAAGGGAGATATCATAATTCCTAATTTTATCTTTTGTTGAAACATATGGGCAGAGTAAACATTTTCCACATATTTTATATGCTGAGTATAATGAAAAAAGCATATAATGGTATAAAAATCAAGTCTTCTTTGAGAGAGCATTCAATTTTTGTACAGCTGGTGTAAACATGATGGTATTTACACAAATGACAGTATTAGGACAGGGCCTATAACATTTTTTTAATTAAAAGATCCTCTTATTGGGGATTCTTACAACTCTTGTTATAATTCATGCATCAATTGTACCAGACATATTTGTACATATGTTGCCTCATTCTTTTCTGGACATTTATCCTCCATTAAGTCCTTGATATCAGCTCCTCTTTTTCTCCCTTCCCCTCCCCCCACCTTCATAACCCCTTGATAGATGATACATTATTATTTTCATATCTCACACTGACCGCTGTCTCCCTCCCCCCATGTTTTCTGTTGTTCTTCCCACTGGAGAGGAGTGTATGGTTATGTGTCCATCATTGTGACCAGTTCCCCCTTTCTCCCTTCTTCTCCTCCACTTCCCTCTACTCTTCTGGTATCACTATTCCCATTCCTGGATTCTGTGTGTTGTAAGCCCCCATTCCTTTCTATACCTTTCTATACATGTTCTGCTCTAGTTTGAATTGGGAGGCAGCACTGGGGTCATGGTAGTTGGAGGTAAGGAGGCCTCATGGAACCAGAGGGATATTGTGCTTCATCGATGCTTTTCCCACACCCTGGTTGACTCATCCTTTCTTGTGGCCCCTCTGTGGGGGGATTGTTCCACTGTCTACAGATGGGCTTTGGGTCTCTGTTCCAGGCCCCCTCATTCTCAACAATATGTTTTTGTTTGTTATGTGTCTGTTGATGCCTGGTCCCTGTAACTCCTCATGATCATACCGGCCATGTGCTTTTCCCATGTGTACTGTTGCTTCTTTGCTGACTGAGCGCTTGTTTAACTTCAAGCCTTTAAAACCCCAGACACTATATCTTTTAATAGCCAGGCAACATCCATCTTCTTCACATTTACTTATGCACCCATTTCGTCTTCAGTGATTGTGACGGGAGGTAATCATTTTCAAACTGCCGATTTGTTAGAGAACAAAGTATTCTTGTATTGAGGAAGGATATGAGGAGAGGTCTGAAGTCTGTCCACGACCTCAATGTATAGCCATAAAAATATATATATACGTAGACCAATGCCTCTATTTTTGTGGATCGATGCATTTATATATGTACATACCTATGATTATACTTCAGTCCATTGCTTCGTTTCTTAGATCCTTCCTCTGTTTCCTTTTATCTTCCTCCTGCCCCACTCTCAGTTTCCCTTTATCTCCACCTCTTGGTACCCCCTCTTAGGTTGCTGTTGCTCTGACACCCCTCAAGATCCCTATCTCCTCCTTGTTTTTGACTCTAGTATTGTAGTTGTTCCCTTGTCTGTGGTGCTGCCTGCTCACCACCCTTCCCCCAGGCCTCCCTGGCACTGTTGATCCTGCTGCTTTCTCCTGGGGCACTTGCTTCCTGTGCATATCTTATAATAGGTATGCATACAGACTATGGCATAGGCCAAACTACTACTACTAATAGTAATTAAGATTGAAAAAAAAGGAGAAGAAACAAGAAGAAAACAAAAAGAAGAGACACACAAAATTCCAGGTTTGTTCACTGTCCTTCATGACTATCCAGGAGCTGCCCCTCCCAGCCTGGAATCAATTTCTGGGGGCTCTTCAGGGGCTTCATAACTTTGCTTTGCTCTGGTTGCTGGTCTGTTACGTTCCCTTCTTGGTTCACACTACCTCCCCACTTTGTGACCCCAGAATTGTCCTCTATTGTAGTCCGCTCCAGTAAGGGGACAACATGACATAAGCTCTTGTTGGCCCCACCATCCCCTCTGTGTCTCAGTCACTTCCTGCAGAGACACCACCCTCCTCTGGGCCTGGTGTGCCCACATGGGGTCCAGTCCGAATGTCTCTTTCTCTTCCTCCTTCCTGGTCTGCTTCTGTGTGGGTGTGGCATGCCGGCCCCTCTCCTGAACCTGTAGGTTTAGTGTTGTTCTCTGTCACACCTATTTCTAGGCGGGAGGTCAGTTTGGCTCTGGTTGGGGCCAGCCCTTTAGCTCTCTCTTTTTAGGTATTCTTCCACATAGCCCTGTTGCCCTCATGGTTTGGTGTACCATGGTAAGGTCTGCATGCCCACTCCCAATTCTGAGACACCTAATTTTTTTTTGGGGGGGGGGCATCACTGCCCTCTGGTGGGAGTAGGAGGCCCAGCCTAGACACTTAATTTTAGATGAAGAATTAGAATGTATTAACCGGGCAAGAGACAACCTCTTCAACAAATGGTGCTGGAAAAACTGAATCTTCACCTGCAAAAAAAAAAAAAATGCTACATGACCCATACTTTACACCATGTGTAAAAACAAATAAAGACCTAAGTATAAGTCACACAATTATAAAATGCATCACTAAAACATAGGGGCAAACTTAAGGACCCAAATGCAAGGCATAAACACACTACTGGGCTGAACCTTGGTGGCTTAGTGATAGTTTGCAGGACTGCAGCCAACAGGGTTGACAGTTCAAATCCAGCAGCAGCTCCCCAGGAACAATGCTGGACTTGCTACTCCTACCAAGGCAGTGATGCCACAAAAAAAAGATAAATAACAATAAAAATAATAAAAAATAAACACACTACTGAACATAATGAAAAAATCCACACTATATAAGAAAAAAGAACTGGGACATACTAAAAATGCAACATTTCTGTACAACAAAAGAGTAAACAGAGAACTCACAGATTGGGAAAACATATTCAGTAATACTACATCAGATAAAGGACTAATCTCCAAAATCTATAGAAAACTACACCATCTTAACAGGAAAAATACAAATAATCCGATCAGAAGATGGGTCCAAGACATGAATAGACAATGTACCAAAGAGGACATATAAGCAGCTGACAGCATATGCAGAAATGTTTGAGATCATTAGCAATATGAGGAAACCAAAACAACTATGAGATATCACATCTCACACTGACACTTTTGGCAGCATTTAATCAAACAGAAAATAGCAAATTTTGGAGAGGACGTGGACGGATAGGATTGCTTTTATATTGCCAGCGGGACTGTAGAATTATACAACCACTATGGAAATCAGTATGGTACTTCCCTAAACTAATGCAAATTTCAGTACGGTATGATCCAGTCATGTCTCTACTGGGTACAGACCCTAAAGAAATGAAGACTATAACACAAACAGATATGTATACCTATGTTTACTGCAACAATTTCAGTAATAGTAAAATCCTGGAAATGGTCAAAACCCCCAACTACAGAGGAATGAATAAACAAAATCTGGTACATTCACACTATGGAAATTTAGACAGAAATAAAAAGCAATGATAAAGTGGACAAAACTAGAGAACATTACTCTTAATAAACTCAGTCTTTCAAAGATATTTAATATCACCATTGTTAGGGCTGAGCCCCGGTGGCATAGTGGTTGAGTGCGGGACTGCACTTGTCGGTTCAAATCCAGCAGCAGCAAGGCTGGGCCTCCCACTCCCACGAGAGGGCAGTGAGGCCTTAAAAAAACAAAAACAAAAATATCACCATTGTTATAAGCAAAAACATAGAAAAAGGAATATGGTTTATACACCAAAAGACTTAACTTTGAATAGTACACAGAGCCCAAGGATGGAGGTGGGGAAAAGAAGGTGGGATTGGTGGAGGGGAGACAAAAAAAAATAGAAGATTTAATAGGGAAAAATAGAAAACGAGATAAAAATTGTTCCATGATAAAAGCAAAGCCTTCCAGAGTTCTCACCCCCTACATCTAAATATTGGTCCGAGTGAATGAAAAAGGAGGAAAAGTAAAATTGAAGTGGAATTTTCCTTTTTTCAGAAGTCAAACTCAAATATATAAATTCATTTCAAACAGGGAAAATATGTTTAGTGCATTAACTTTATTATAACCATGTATCAGTGTTGCTTGTTTCTCCCATCCCAGATGTGAGTTTGTTGCCTTGTGATCGCTTGCGTGTTGCTGTGGTGCTGGATAACTTGAAGAGGATGGGAATTCCAGAACACTTCCTTGTACGCATGTGAAACTTACACAGGGATCAAGAGACGGTTGTGTGAACAGAACAAGGGCACTCACTCACTACACTTATCCATACGATATGCTGAGCAAATAATCAGAGAAGCTGAATCATATGAAAAAGAATGAGGCACCAGGATTGGAGGAAGGCTTATTAACAATCAGAGCTGTGCACGTGACACAAGCTCGCTTGCTGAAAGTGAGGGGCACTTACTGATAAAGACCAAGGAGTATAGCCTTGAGCACGGATTGCAACTCAATGTAAAGAAGACTGAAATCCTCACAGCTGGATCAATACATAACATCCTGGTAAATGGGAAAAAGCTTGATGTTGTCAGGAATTTTGTCTGGCTAGGGTCCATGATAAGTGCTCATGGAATCAGCAGTCAAGAGAGCAAACAATACATTGCAGTGGGTAAATCTGTGGCACAAGACCCCATTAAAGTGTTGAAAAGCACAGATGATGCCTTTGAGGACTGAAGTGCGCCTGACTGAAGCCATCGTATTTTCACTCACATCATCTGCATGTGCAAGTTGGACATTGGATAAAGAAGACTGAAGAATATTGAACATACCAAGAGAACCACCAAATCTGTCTTGAAAGGGTCATAGCCAGGACACTCTTCAGAAATGAGGACGATGAGACTTTGGACAAGTCCAGGAAAAGAACATCATGCTTGATAAGGTAGAGGGGCCGTGAAAAAGAGAAAGATGCTGGACAAGATGGACTGGCACTGAGGCGGCAACACTGGATTCCGACACCAGAACAATTGTGAGGATGGCACAGGCCTGGGTGGTGTCTCATTTGTGGTGCATAAAGTTGCTCTGGATCAGAATTGATGCAACAACAACATTCACCAACCACTCAACCTACTGAGGAAGAAATAGGATTGTACAACTTTTAGAGTATGAAATCGATTAAACATGCATGCATAATAGTGATTGGAATGTGAAAGTTGGAAACAAAGGAGCGCTGAAAAATATGGTGTTAGCGATAGAAATGAAATGAGAGAGTATGTGATAGAACTTTATAAGACCAACAATGACTTCATTACAAATACCGTTAAAAAAAAAACACGTAAATGTGGACTTTGCCGGATCACATGAACTATTGAAAGAACTCCATGACATGCACTCTCTTGGATACCCCCAGGACCCAGTTGACCCTGTTGGAGAGGGCAGCCATGAGTCAGAGTGGATTCCATGGCAGGGAGTTTGGTTTTTATCCAAAGAAACAGAGTGAGTGGGCTGAGCCCCAGTTGCATAGTGGTTGAGTGTGGGACTGCGGCCCATGGGCTTGGTGGTTCAAATCCAGCAGCGGCTCTCCAGGAGCAAGGCTGGGTAGCTCTCACAACCTCCAGAGGGCAGTGATGCAAAAAACAATAGAGTGAGTTACGTGTTAATTTGATAAACACAGGGTCAGCAGTTTAAACACAACACCCACTCCCTAAGAGAAAGATGAGACTTTCTGTTCCCTTAAAGAGTTAAAGCCTTGACAACCCACAGGGGCAGTTCTACTCTGCCCTAGAGGTTTCAGAATCAATTCAATGGTGAATTTTTCCTTCTGAGATTTTACAACAACATTTCCATCCATGCCCATGGCCTCCAGGATGAGAGTACAGAAATATTTCCCGCAGTCATTGCATCCACTATCACCAGAGTTTTCAGTGGTGACATATAAATTAAGTCCTTCCCACATATTGATGTGGTTTATTCCCAATACAAATTCTTACAGGAGAGCCAGTAACCACATCCACAGCCATCGACTTAATGCCGACTCATACCGATCCTATAGGACAGGATGGAAGTGCCTTTGTGAGTTTCCCAGATTGCCATCTGAGGGGGGAGTGAAGAGGGAGAGGGACACCTGTGACACAGTCCGTACCTTGACAGGTGTTGTCTCTGATGTGAGAACCACTTCAGTTCTCCCATGATGTGATCCAGGGAAGTCTCCACACTCACAGCATGCAAAAAGATTAATTTCTGAAGGGTTTCTTTTAAGCACAGTAAGATTTTTTTTTACGTTGTATCATTGGCATACATTTCCTCTCTCAGACCATTTGATCATTCGATCCTCTTAAGGAGATTTGAAGCACAGTCAGATTTTCAAGTCCATTGAGGGTCTCTCCTGTCTGATGACTGTGTCTCCTCTGTTGTTGTTTTCTTTTCCATGTGAATCGAAAATGTCTCTTCACATAGAGGACCAGGTGTTACTCTTCAAGCGTTGCAGCATTATATATAGATATAGATATTCACTGGATAGCATTTCTCCATCTTTTGGGTTTTGAAGGACTGACTGTACATCGAAGTTCACAATATACAACAAAAGAAAGGCTACAGAGGTCGGATTTCTGTCATCACCTCTCCATAGCCCACTCTTCCTGACTAACTACCAGTGGCACGTCTTCAATTACCATAGAATCGATTTCCTCCCTCTGGTTCCCAGAAGTCTAAGGGAATGTGGCCTCTACGTCCCAGGTGCCCTTTCAGTAAGAAGGGTGGAGGTGGAAGCAGGGCATTGGGCTGTTCAGAAACAGATGCATAACGCTTGGTTCCCTCATGAGTCAGAGCTGTTGGACTCTCTCCTTGTGATTTACGGACGTGCAAGATGACCAAGCAGGGTGTCCAGCTGCCAGGACTGGATTCATTCTCTGGCATCACACGGGAGACCTGGGACTACAACGAGAGATGCTGCTATTCCTGGGCCACGAGTTTTCTAGAAGCAGCTGTACTCTGGAGGGGATAGTGGGGGTGGGGTGGGGTAGCTAGGGGAACCCTCCCAGAGGTCCTTGGAGAGAGGGGAAGGGGAATAGGGAGAGTGTGTCCGGGACCTGGAACCTGGCAACAGACTCACCCAACTGCAGCCACAGAGCCAGAGCCGACCTCTCACATGAGCAAGAAAGGTGATCTCAGTAGTGAGTTATTTTAATTAAATAAAAAAAAAGTTGGCCTGGTGGAATGAAATGAAGAGCGGGCTCAATATCAGCCAAAATAAAGCCAGGGGCCCACTGTGGAACAGATCATCCATTTCTCATACGTAAGTTCGTGAAGAAAATTAAAACAAGTCCGTGAGAGCAAAAATACCCCTGGAGTATACCCCACCAGCATTTTGAGCACATTTTAAGGACAGATTTGATGCACGGAACACCAGATGAGTTGTGGGATGACATACAGAACATAGTGCAGGAAGAATGAAAAAGGTCATTAAAAGGACAGGAAAAAAGAAAAGACCAAAAAGTGGGAAACAGAAGAGACTGAAACTTGCTCTTGATTATAGAGTATTTAAAGCCAATGGGGGTGGGGGAAATGATGATTGAAAAAGCTCTAAGAGTCCCCAATAAAATGATTTATTAAAATAAAAAAAATCCCGGCTGAGCCCTGGTAGCGTAAGTGGTTGAGTGTGGGACTGCGACCCGTGGGCTTGGCGGTTCAAATCCAGCAGTGGCTCTCAGGAGCAGCGCTGGGTAGCTCCCACGACCACCAAGAGGCAGTGATGCAAACAAACAAACAAGAAATTCCCCCAAAAGAATAAAAATAAGTAAGCCAAACAAAATTTCAAAGGGTAGCTTAAGAAGAAAGGCAGAGTAAAATATTATAGTGGGGTTAGAAAACCAAAAAAGGAAGAACACTTTTCAAGCTGAAAGAACTGGGAAAAAAAAACAAACAAACCTTGAGTTGCAGTATTGAAGGATTCGTTAGACAAAGTACAGGAGCCCTGGTGAGGTCATAGGTTACCTCCTCTTCCAAAGAAAGAGGAGGCATTTCTTGTAAAGAATGACAGTCTCAGAAACCTACAGGGTTTCTGTGAGTTGGAATCAATTGAATGACCATGAATTTGCTTTTCATTGGGGGAGCAAAATGTTCAATGAAGGTGGTGCAGGAAACATCAAAAATAGGTGGAAGGAACACACCCAGTCATCTTCCCCAAATGAATGATATTCAGCCACTTCCAGGGATGGCATATTGATTTAAGAGAAAATAATCATCAGGCTGATTTAAGAGAAAATAATCATCAGGCTGAGCCCCGGTGGCGTAGTGGTTGTGCGCGGGACTGCGGCCCACTGGGACGGAGGTTCAATTCCAGCAATGGGGCTGGGCCTCCTACTCCCACCACCGGAGAGCAGTGATGCCCCCCAAAAACAACAACAACAAAAAGAAAATAATCATCATGTAGGAAGATGTCCAAGCTGCACTGAAAGCATTAGTGAAAACAAGTATCCTCGAATTGGAATGCCAACAGAAATGCTTCAACATACTGATGTAGTACTGGAAGCACCCACTAGTGTGTGCCAAGAAATTTAGATGACCGTTACCTGGCCAACTGACTGGAAGAAATTCCTATTTGTGCTCATTCCACTGAAAAAAAGATGACTCAATAGAAAGCACAAATTACAGAACAATGACATTCATATTACATGTAAGTAAAATTTTGCTGAAGACTTTCAAAAAGCTGTTACAGCCAAAAATTGACAGATAACTGCGGTAAATTCAAGTCAAATTCAGAAGACCTGGCAAGAAGGATATCATTGCTGATGTCAGGTGGATCTTGGCTCAATGGAGAATACCAGAAAGACATTTCCCCGGGTTTTGTATGACTATTCAAGGACACATGACTGTGGGACTCATCACAGTGGATAGCCTTGAGAAGAGTGGGCATTCCAGAACATGTGTGCTTGTGCAGTCCCTGAGCAATTCATGTCAACCGGAACACGGGTGGTTTAAACTCGGGAAAGGTGTGGGGCAGATTTGTATCTTTTCACAACACTTATGCAGTCTGTAGGCTGAGCAAATCATCGGAGCAGCTGGATTATAAGAAGAATGTATCGGGGTTGGAGGAAGGGAGCAAGGGAGGAGGACTGGAAGCACTTGCTGATGGAGATCCAGGACTGCAGCGTCAGTATGGATGCCAATGCAACGTAAAGAAAATCCAACTCCTCACAATCAGATCAACTGGTGGCATCACGGCAAATGGAGAAAACATTGAAGTTGTGGATGATTTCATTTGGCTCATGGAGGCAGCCATCAAGGAATCGGGTGACCTTGCGCTGGGCAAGTCTGCAGCAAAAGACCTCCCGGACGGGTTAAAGAGCACAAGGCTATTGCTTCCAGGACTGAGAACCACCTGACTGAAGCCATGCATGTGACATCTGGACAGTGGGTAGGAAGGCTGTAGAAGAATCGATGCATTTGTCACGGATGCATTTGGACGGCACCATGGACTGTCAGAAAAACTGAGCAGTCCGACTTGGATCTCCTCCGCAGGCTCCCAGGATGCCTGGTAAAGTAGGCCATCGAAAAAGAAGAGGAAGACCCTTGGTAAGATGGATGGACACCAAGGTTGCGGCCTAGGCAGCGTTTGATTCAGTTGTGCACGAAGTCCCCATGAGTGGGAACCGATGTAGTGGCACCAGACAGCGACTTGGTGGCATGCGTTTGCCTGGCTAGGAAAAGTGAGATCCTGTTCTTTTCCTTTTTTTCTTGGTAATTGCTATTTATTTTCAGTCACCTTCTATTTCAATGACTTAATGCAAGTTGCTAAAGGTACTGCAGGTGGTTTATGCACCCCCTTTATTTTTTCAAGAAGCCAGTGGCTGTTGACAAAAAAAGTTAGCAGGTTGAACCCGCTGATAGACACTGTGAACAATAATTCCAAGTGATAAATTATTCATGGCCATGGCAACCATAGGGAGCACAGTTCTCGCTTGCAATACACGGGGTGGCCGTGAGTCAGAATCAACTCCACGGCAGCTTAAAATATATCTATTCTGTCTTGCGTGCCGGTGGTGTGGCTGCTCCGGCTGGCTTCTTGCCATTTTGCCTAGCCTGCTCTTTCTATTAGGAGACCTTCCTCTCCATCTTTTACAGTCTTTCATTGGAGCAGTCAAATACGGTTCATGTATGTAGGGGTGTACTAATCACACTTCTTAGACACTCTGTGTGTGGGTCTCTGTGCGTGTGAGGTGAATCACAGGGCAAATACGTTTGCCTTTTAACACTCCATATGCATTGTGTCTCATGTCTCCAACTGCAGTGATCACCATGTCATTGTACTTAGTCCCTATGTCTCCTGTTCCCATTTCTCCTTTGCTTTCTGGACTTTGCTGCTAAGCATAAGCTACCCTTTTGTATCTGGAATGGTCTTTTCTATCTTATACTTTCAGCATTTTTGAATTCTTTTTTCCCCCTGACACACAACATACATAGGAAGATGACACCAATTCACTCAGCCTCAGAGTGTGCAATTGACCTGTGTAGCCCACCCCAGGCGGAGGAGGGGTCTGTCCAGAGGGTATGGGGCTGATAGTTTGATTTCTGAAGTAAATCTGTCTGTGAATTCCTCACTCCCAAAGCTAGTCTTGGGAGAGCTGCGGTACAGGAGACAGCGTCATGTGGGTCGTGGACTGGAGAGCTTAAGGGTCTCTTCCCACCCTGAGGTGTCATGATTTAAGCTCAGATGGCTTGGGAAGCACAAGCCAGTAGTTCCAGTCACCTCCAGGCCTATCTGCAGGACAAAGAAGTGCTTGTCCCTGAAGGTCAGTCAACGAATGAAGGGTGTATTCAAACAAGGTAATGGGGGGGGGGCCTGAACCTCACCTGGGAACACTTGTAGAGGGAAGGCAGGGACCTGCCCACCCCCTGAAGCTTTTCAGAAGTGCCCAGAGTAATGGCTCTCCTTTTCCAGCCCAGGAAGTCTGCTGATGAAGTAAGCTCTTAGGCAATGTGCCCCACACTTGTGAGAGCTCAGTGACTCCCTTCCCAGGCCCCTAACCAAGGGGCCACTGCTCAGCGCTTTCTGGTCCAAGTGCAGGGGCCTACCCTTCTGTCAGGACTCTGGGAGCAGAAAGACCATGAGAAAGCCCCCTGCAGGGCCAGTCTGCAGGGAGGCCGCAGAGAGAGCCCTGCCCTCCCTCCTCCGCCCTTCTTACCAGAGAGCCCTGTAATGCTGTCGGCCTGGACTAATAATTCCACAAGTTCCAGCGAGCTGGAAAGTTGGAATATGCAGACACGTCTGTAGGTCGTGGCAGCGCCCCCTGGCGTCCACACTCCTGCCTCTATCATCCCACTTTGTAATATTGCTCCCAGCAGGAATCAGGAGGCTGAGGAGTGATGAGAGAAGGGAGAGTCCTGTTTGGTACAAAAAGCATACATGGAAGGTGTACCGGCTCCCAAGAGCTCTCCACCCACTGTCTAATGTGTGTCCTTCCCATCTCACAAATGAGAATTGGCTTTCTCGTGACCCAGCTAACCAAGGAGCCGGCTGCACTCTGACCCCCTGTTCATTTCCTGACTCAGTGGCTGCTCGAAGCCGTCTCACCCACCCCTGAGCCCTGGGGACAGGACGCAGAACCTGGGACAGTCGGGGGCGGGGGGGGGGGGAGTTGGGTGGGTGGGGCACCTCATCCTCCACAACCGGCCCTTTGGTCTAGGTCCTTAGGATGGTCGAGTCCACATTCAAACTGATGCTCCCTCTAGTAGAACTCGGCCACACCCCACTGCCCTGGGAATGGGCTCTTCCCCAGAGCCCGAGCCCGAGCCCGAGCTCTCCCCCCACCCCCAACTCCGCCTCCCCTTTCAACAGCTGGTCCTTCAGGGTGACAATGAAGCCTCTTTCAAAGGTCTTTGTTTTTGCAGGGCTACAGGCTCCCAGCAATCAGTAAAATCCGCCTGGGTGGCGCTGCGCATTAAGTGCTGGGCTGCTAAAGGAGTGAAAGATGCGGCACTCGCTTTGTGCTCATGGTCCACTAGGGACCCCTGAGGGTGGCTCACCCAGGAAACCAGGGGCCCAGCCGGGCTCCTGGGTGTCCATGTCCTCATCCGCAGGGAACCATGCGGCCCGTGGTGTCAAAGGTGTGAAGCTGTTCGCCAGTTTAGAAAGCACCAGTAACAACCCCCCCCCCACCCTCCACACAGCTTCCCTTGCTGACGGGGGCTGCCATTCCTGTCGGGGACCGAACATGGGAGAAGCAGCTTTGGGCTAGGGGAAGGTGCCATGGAATCAGAGCCCAGAGAGACAGGGATCAGCCGACCTGGAAACAGCATTCTCGAGATGGCACAAAGAAAAAGAGGGAGATTGCTTATTGGGGGTGTCCCGACACTGCTTCCCAGAGTCTGTCTGTCTGTCTGCTCTCTCTACCCCTTTAGGTGTCCAGCTTGCTGGAAGGTTCCTCTGACCACTGCTTTTGCTGGGAGGCCATCCACCCCCCTCCCGTGGGTGACTCACATTTTTTTTTAAGTTTTAAAAAAGAAACGTGTCAAATTTAAAACTCAGCCCAGTACATCTATTTACAGTGCAGAGAAAGCAGCCTGCAGCAGCTTGCAAGATGTGAAGCCTTGAGAACCTTATAAGGCCTCAGCGCCACAGGCTGCAGCCAGCGCTTGTCCCGCTCCAGCCAGAGTGGGGACCTGTGCTCCACTGGGGTGCAGCTGGGAAAGGGCCGGGGTGATGGTGTCTCTCAGACGGACAGGTCTGAGCGGGGACCCCTTTCCACAAGTCCTAGACCAGTGGTTCTACACCTGCCTCAGGCCGCGACCCTTTCATACAGTTCTTCCTGCGGTGGGGAGCTCCCCCCACTCCCCAACCATCACATTATTTCTGTGGCTACTTCATCACTGTCACTTGACAAAGGGGTCACGACCCACAGGTTGAGAACCATTGTCCTAGGGTCTCTAGGGGTCCTTCAACTTTTTAGACGGGGCCAGTTCACTGTCCTTCAGACCGTTGGAAGGCCAAACTAAAGTTAAAAACTGTGAACCAATTCACTGCGGCTTTGGGATGAGTTCACTAAGCAGGACAGGCAGCGGCAGATAAATGTCCTCGGTGGGCCGCATATGACCTAGCCCAATGACCTTCCCTCGATAGCGAGGAAAGAGTCCATAGGCAGGTGCAGGTGCATGTATGCCAACGCGCACACCTGTAAATGTACGGGTACACGTGTGTGCATGATATGGGGACCAACAGGGCAAGGGCCCAAACAAAATTGGCCGGCTTCGACCCACTCTGTTGCCCTCTGGGAGAAAGGCGTGGAGATCTGCGTCGAAAATGAGCTCCACGGGCCCTTGCTCTGGGCTGCAGTCATGCCGTGTGGGCACCCGACAGTGCAGACACCCATTCCCGCGTGCCTGGCACACTGCCTGCGCTTCTAAGGTGGAGGCCTGTGAGTCCGCAGGGCCCGGGTCGGTGCTGGGAGGCAGATGGGAGCAGGCCTCCTTCCTCTTCCGTGTCATGGAATGGGTTGCTGTTTCCAGGGACCGAAGTCCTGCTCCCACGTTAGGCAAGGCGGCCTGGGCACATGCCCCCTTCTTCCCAGCCTCACCCATCGCTCCTGCTCCACATCCAGGGAAGCTGTCCTTCCTGGCCTCGCGAGGGCTGCCCCTTTTCCCGGCATCCCTTTCAAGCGGTGAGCAAGGGCAGTGTGAATCTGCTTTGGCCCACTGGCACTCACCGGGTGCACCCCTGCCCCAGCCTTGGCCCTGTCTCTTCCCTCCGCCTGCAAAGTAAACTGTCTGGCTCTGACCCAGTCCTGCGCTGCCCCTCCCCGGGCCTGCCTGCCTGAGCAGCTATTGGCCGTCTTCTGCTGTGGGGGCCGGCACCCAGAAGGTCCAGCAAGGACTGGTTAGGGTGTCTGTGAGAACTCCCGGGGCCGAGGACCTCTCATCGTGGCAGACACAAGGGCAGGCCCCCTGCCCTGGAGGCAGAGTGACCCAGGGGGTGGGGGGGGAATCTGCCCCTCTGGCCAGGCCCCTCCGGCCAGGCCTTCACCCCAGGAGCCATGCCCTCTACCACGGCTTCTTGGCAGTGCTGGAGTGTGGGCCATGAGCGGCCAGCAGGGCCCCAGTTGCTATGGAGGTTTCCAGCACAAAAGGCTCAAACACCCCTCTCGCATAAGCTGGCTGGCCAATTTCAGGACAGAGACCCCCCACCTTGGAAAACTTCCCTTTGGGATTTGGGCTGAAAGTTTACATGACGACCTGGCTGCTTTCTGGAAGGAAGAACTGCCTCACCCAGGTGGCAGGACCGTGGAAGGGGGGCCGTTGTCTAAGGTCTCAAGCAGTGAAGGAGGAAGAGAAGGGGGCTCTGCAGGGCAAGGGTGGGGGTGAGGTTTCTTTGAGGAGCTGATTCATTTGGATGGTTGGGGCAGGGTGTGTGGGGGGGTTTGCTTGCCGGTTTGCCAGCAGTCAGGGGCTGGTCCCTCGTGACAGCTGGATGACATTCTTCACACTGTCAGGCTCGAGGCTGAGACCGTGACTCTGGTCCAATTCTTTATTTTTAAATCCCTCAGCTGGTTAAAGACATTGAAGGAGAGATGTGACAGTCACTTGTAATTTGTCCCAGATGGGCCATCACTTAGATACAGAAAGAGGCTCAGGGGACTGGGCTGAGGTCACTGGCTGGCCCCAGGGCCCTTCGCCAGGCCTTTGTGGAAGCTGAGTGAGCAACGAGACCCTGGCCACGGGGCTCTCACGTTCCCAGCTGACCCTGAGCCTGGGGAGCTGTGGGACCAGTGACCTCCTGGGGAGGGGGCTGGGCTGAGCTCAGTTCTCTAACGTGGGTCCTGGGGCACCAGCCCTTCTCTTTTGGGGTCGTGGCTGTAGTGGAACCTCAGCATCTAGACCCAGGCCCCTGTGTCTTGAGGGACCCCCGTCTTGAGGGACCCCCGTGTTGTATGAAGCTGAGCCCACCCCGACTTGGGGGGGGGGGGGCATCCCAGGTGCTGGTGTTCTCTGCTCCCAGCCATCTTGCGTTAGCGCAGCACACCTGCCCCACCTCTGCGTGCCAGCCAGCGGCCCTCGAGTCCTGTTTCCGAGCAGCCGCTGCAGGGGCAGAGTGCTTAGTGAGCAAGGGAAGCATCGGCCTGCTCGTGTTTACTCATTTGGAAAGAACAATGTGTCGAAAACATGACTGTTCATTACACGTGAGTAAGTAGGTCCAAGAAGGCCCGTGTATACCTTGTGTGTTGGGTAATCTAACACTGCGCAGAGGCACCGGTGGTTGTATCAGGACTAGGGAGTGGGTTCAGGGGTGGGTTCTGGCCCTGCTGGCAGCCGCATGACGAACTCACCTGGTCTTCCAGAGCCATGGTTCTATTCCGGGCAGCCCAAGCCTTGGAAGGGTTCAAACCAGGGCAGAGCCAGCCCCAAAGGCAGCTCAGTCTTATAGGGCCCCCGCTGGGGCGACGCTTGGCACTAGGTCAAGAGCAGAAGAACCCAGGGTTTAGGTGCCCTTCCCAATGTCCCACCCACCTCACCAGACCCATTTCTGAGCGCCCAGCAGCGCTGGCTCAGAGCAGGGCCCGGGTGAATCCAGCTGTCAGAAGCGTCTCACCGGGCAGCTGAGATCATTAAGTCCAATGCTTGCAATCCTAAGGGCCAATCCTTTGGCCCCCAGTCCGCACCCTTGCCTTTAAACCGTCTCTCTCCCTACCCATCAGACCAACACTCGAGCCCTCGCCCCCCGGGTGCTCGGTGTTCGCGCCAGAGCCCCGTGTAGGGTCACCTCGCTGGCTTTTGGAGGGCCATCAGGGCGAAGGTGCTCCTGGAAGTGACCGCGTAGCTTCAGTTCCCCACCCTGTGGACACAGCAGGAGGCATTCTGGGAGCATGGTGCTCCCATCGTGCAAAGTGCCGAAACACACACAGAGCGGATGGCAGCGACTTCAAAGCAGAAGAGGCACCTTGAAAGACAGTGGAGCAAAGCCAAGGTGAGAGGCTTTGGGACCCGTTGATAACAAGGAAACCGCAGAGCCAAGAGCTTTTTGTCAGACTGGTTCGAAGGTCAAGAGAGCAAAGAGATGACGACTTGGCAGTAATTGACATCGAGAGCGAGCGGGCCTCCCGTCTCCTTGTCCGGAAATAAATGACAACCGGTGAGGCTTCTCTGGCATCCGGAGAGCTCGGTTCTCCTCCCTCTTGACATCAGCGGTGCTTCTTTCTCGCCAGGCAGGCTGTGCATGCATCATCTCCCTCACTCACACCTTCACAGAGCTGTGGACTATCGGATTGACCTGACAGAGCCGGTTCCCAGGAGCCCCTGGGCCTGGCAGACTGCCTGTCCTCGTGCCGGCTGGCCTTGGAGGTGCCCTTGGACATATCTGCCTGCCTGCGAGGAGCCCAGCACGGCCAGAGGCAGGTGAGTTGGGGATGCTTGGGTGCTGGGCTTTATGCCTCTTGCACATTGGCAGACGGGAAGACTGAAGCACGCTAAAGTTTCATGCTTTGTCCCACCCCCCCCTCTCCCCAAGGGCCTCCATCCAGGATTCAGTGCTTCCAAGCAGGGAGAGTCCCTGGCAGTGACTGGTCCTCGGAGACAGAGCATTCTCACCCTTCAAGGTCAGCATGGGTTTCTGGGCTCCCAGGGGAGGGGGGTGTCGCTGCTTCCACCGACTTCACGCTTGCTCACTCAGCCAGCTCTTCGGGGCCTGGCCTGCAGCTGCTGGTGGAAGGGCTCAAGCCTCAGAAAGCTGCGCTCGGGGCTTTGAAGCTGACAGCTGGCAGCCGGTGGAAATGCAGTGCTATTTCAGGGTCTCATTTTAAAGAGGTTTCAAAGGAGAAGCTTGAGGCTCGGCTAAATTGCTCATTAGGGCTCCTCTCCCAGCTGCTGCTCGTCTGCGAGCCCAGGGCTACAGCTGGGGCTTTCAAGCCATCCCCATGCAGGTGACGGCTTCGTGCGCTCACCTGTGGGGTGGGGGCAGGTGGCACTCCCTATGTTTGCTTCCAGAACGCCACCAGCACATTCTGTATGCATCTGAAATGATCCTCGGGCGAGTCTGGGGACATGCCTAGGACTCAGGACATAGGATGGGGGAGGCACACACACTTGCACCTCACCGGCCCTAGGTATCGTTGATTGTAACCCTGGAACCCTTAGAGAAAGATGGACGTACCCCCCCCCACCCACCCACGAGACTCTCCAACGTTGAGCAGCTTGCCAGGGCTTGTCACTTCCTTGGGCCCGGATCCAGGTATGTGCCACGAGCCGCTTGCTTGTCGCAATCTGCCGCACAAATGCAAATCTCATGGGCAGAGGCCCCCTTCCTGGCCCAGGCCCATCTGTTAGTGCCCAAGCCCTAAAGGTTCAGGCATCTTCCCCGTTCAACCTCTCTCATAGGGTATGTGTGTGTGTGTGTTAAGTCCCCAGGGCCAAGTCCATATTCATTTCTCTTTGTATTTTCACCCCCGACACGCAGATGTGCTCGGGAAGGAAGGGACAGTATAGTCACCAGAGGTAGGGTTTTATGTACCCACCGTCACAGGAAGGGGTCTGGGGAGGCAGAATGGAGGGAGGAAACTAGTCGGCTGGGTCTGCACTGGAGAGAGATTCCAGGGTCGGAAAAGGATTCTGGACCTCGCCAAGGGAAATATGGTAGTCTCAGGGCAAGAGATGTGGACCGAGCGAGCCTCTGTGGCAGCCTGCCTGGGTCAGTGTGCAGAGACTCTGGCCTAGGTGGCCTTCCCCTGCCCTGTCTGTGTAGTGTCCACTCAGGCCTGTAGCACATCAAGTGGGACCCCTCCACAGCAAGTGTGTTGAAACTGCCCAAGGTGAGTTTCCACCCCATCGCCTCCGCCAAACAAAAAGGGTCTCTCTCTGTCCTTCACGGATGCTCGTTTGCAGAAACCTTGCCTTCTGGTGGGTCCATCAGGCCCATGGAGCCCCTCTAATCACAACCTCCAGTCCCACCTACCTGAGAGGTTTGCAGGGAGCAAGGTCGCGCTCGTGTGTTCCTTCCCAGCCTTCTATTTAAAGCAGGAAGGCATTGTTTCAGCAGGAACACACCACTAATTTTCGTGGCAGCGGATGACTCACTCTCCTGACAGGACGGGCTCACCCCGCGCGCCGGGGAGGTGGCTTCAGGCCTGTCGGGAGGGGAGGTCATGCCGCCTGGGCAGTGAGGCTGGGCCCTCAGGCAAAGCATGCTTTAGGTTGGGTTCTAGAAGCTGGGGTGGCTTTGATCAGCCAGAACAAACCCTTGGCATACTATGAGCTAAATATAACTGGGAGTGACATTCTCCATCTCGACGACAGAGAATTATGGGATGTGAAGGCAGCCATGACAATGAAACCACGAGAGCCCAATGAGAAAAGCAATGCCTCATGACCCCAAAGCCATGCAGAAAGAGTCGTCGTTCTATTGGGTTAACTAACAGCTTGGTCCAGACTGCCTGCCTCCTGGAAGACACCCTTTTCCCCAGGTCTGAAGCTGCTGCAAGGTCCTTTTCTTCTTTTAAGCTGTGTCACTAACCCATCCAGTTTATTTCAGGCACTCTGAGAGGGCCAACTTGAGTGCTGGGTGAAGTGCGCAGGCAGCTTCAAGAGACCAAGTAACAGTTCCTCCTTCGAGTCCACGTGCCCAGCTGCTGAGCAGAGGACCCGGGGGAGCTCGGGGCATGGTGGCTTCATCCAGAGCTCGAATGGACGTGGGTTTCAGAACTCATCGCTTCAGGTCTCTCTGATGGAACAGTCCTTGGCTGCTGCACGGGGGCGGGGGGAGGGTGTCTTGGGAAACAAAGTTCCTGATGAGACTAGGGGACTCATGACAGATTGAGCTCACAGTCCTGCTTACAGCGGAAAGTTATTGCGTCTGGCACCCCGAGTTGGGCAGCAACTCCTGCAAATGGGAGGTGACGGCTTTTGTCAGGTAGGTCATAGTCCCATAGGCCCCGCTGGGCGCGCTGTCGTAAAAGTAGTGGCAAATCCCTGTGGCCTGGTCTTTCTCCAGGGTGTCCGTGGCACCAAGGGCCATCTGTAGCAGGAAGGAGGAGAGGGACCAGTGAGCAAAGGCTGGCCGCCTCTCTGTGAGGTGGGGACTTGGCCAGGGACACAGGTGTAGCTTGTGCTGCTGTCTGGAGTCAAAGCTCCTTGGCAAGTGGCGTTAGCCGCCCTTCTCTCCCCGCCCACCCCCCCTCCCCCAAGTTCTGAGAGATTTCCCAGGGGGGCCACCGGGCCATCGCTCACTCTGATGATGCTTCCTGCTGCCCCTTTTCGAGCGGATGCCCTGTCTCCCCACAAGCTCCCCTCCCCTCAGACCACCCACCTGGTCCTGCAGGAAGAGCTGGTTGGCCAGCTGCACGATATGGTCCACGTGGATGATGCCCCCGAGGCTGGTCATCTCTGTGTCGGAAAGCAGCGTCAGCACCAGGATGGCTTCCACCAGCAGCTGCCGGTACTCAGGCTGGGGCACGCGATTGAGCACCGACTCCACGTGCACGGCGAACTTGATCTCATGCGGGGTCATCTGGCAAAGCAAGAGGCAGCAGCCAGCGGTGAGGCGCTCCACCCACAGAACACTTGGCCTGCCCCCCGCCCTGCACGTGCTCACAGGACTCCATGGAGTGAATCCTTCCCGAGAGCAACGGTCCCTTGGGCAGCGTGAAAATGCAACCATCCATTTGGCAAAGACTGACTCCCAGGTCAAGACGCCAAGGCAGGCAGCGGCTTGCAGCTAAAGAGCCAGGGCCAGGGGAGGTTTGTATGCTATGGGGAGTTCCTCGAGCCTCTAGGTGGGTCTCTAAAGGGCTCTGTGCCTAAAGGGACAAATCTCAGCTTGTTAGCACCAAGAAACAGGCGGGTGAAAGGGCACATCCCAGATCTGCAGACCCCCCCCCCCCAAGCCCACGGTCAGGCGGAGCCAGCACCTGGCAATTTGTCGCCATACCTCCTGTGTTGCTGAGGAGGGGAGGACGTAGCCATCGATGGAGAGCCCGTGGCACTGCAGGCAGAACACACACAGCACTTTTTGTCACACACCAGAATGTGACCGGTAATTGCACGTGTGCCTGCGTGGGCACGCGTGCACACACACCTCCAGCCGTTCTGCCCTGGAAACCCGCATGAGGGCTGGAACACACCAGACTGCCTGGTATTTTTAGACAGCTTGTTCTCACTGCCCACAGGCTGTGTTGTTGACGGAACAATTCTGGAGAGAGACCAGCAGGGGGTCGTTCCGAGCTCGCAGGGCCAGTGCCCCCGGGGAGCTGCTGCGTCCTCTTCTGTGGTGCCTCGCTTACTTGGCATTGGACTTGGCAACCAAACCTGGCGGCTGAGAGGCCCCCTCTGGTGCCATAATAAAGGGTGGCTTTCACGGCTCCTGCTGGTTGAAGTGAGGCTCTATGCCTTTGCAGGCGTCTATTTTGGAGAGTTCTATAATAAGCACCAATCACAAAAGACCGCGGCACGTGCACGGGCGCGCTCACGCCCGCTCGTGGGTATAAATATCAAGCAGCAGCCCAAGGAGGGAGACGGCCTCTTCACAATAAGAGCTTCTTGGTGGGGAGCCAGGGGCAGCCCAGGGGAAGTGGGGGGTGCCCCACGGTGAATGGGAAGATTTTCAAGGAATGGCTTATGGGGGTCTAATTGGTTTGGCCCTGAATCAAGGCCCTGACCCAGCAGGGCCACTACCTTTGTCCCCAGAGCACTGAGAACACAGAGGTAATGTTGCCGTTTTGCATGCAGCCTGCCATTGGATCCTGAGCAGCAGCAGAGACTGAGGACCCAGAGGCCTCTGCGGGGAGATGGGGGGGGGGCTGTGAGGCTACCCTCAGAGCCCAGGCCGGCAGAAGCCCAGTGCCTGGCTTAGCTATCACACAGATTGGGAGGCTATAAAGCCCACATGGCTTTAGGAAGAGGGTGCAGGCAGTCTGCATTTGGGGCTGCTTTTTCCTCTTGTGCCTGAATCAAGAGCAGTTTAGGGGTGGGCCCTGGAAGCTGCAAGACCAGTGGCTCTCAACCTTCCTAATGCCGCAGCCCTTTAATACACTTCCTTGTGTTGGAGTGACCACCCCCCAATCATAAAATTATTTTTATCGCTACTTCATAGCTGTCATTTTGCTACTGTTACGCATTGGGGGGAAACCCTGTGAAAGGGTCGTTTGACACCCACCGCTCCTGACAGGAGATTGTTGGGCGAACTCGACTGAATGAAATGTGCCAGAGGCCAGGCGCTGGCCCGTTCCCAGACAAGAGGACATGCCAGGCCTGGCTGCCACAGGGTTTGTGCGCCTACCACTCTGGCCCATCTCATGCCCTGCCAATGTACTCCCCCCTCCCCACTGTCCCTTGTCCCATTTGCTGTGGTTTCAGCAGTACTGGACCTCTCTTCAGCTGCGCCAATGGGTCTTCATGGGGGCCATGTTTGGAGACTTTTGATCTAATGGGTAGAGGTCAGAGAGGTTGCTGGCCATCCCACAAGACAGAGTGGCGGGCCCCTGAACTGGGGTATGTGAGACCACTACATGCAGCTACTGCACCTCGCAAAGGAGTGACACGTGCACCTCAGGAGCACGTAGCTTCCGGCAGCGACGCTCAGACGGGGGGGAGCCAAGCTCACCTTCTGGAGAAATGTCCACACCTTCTGGTAGAACCCCACGGGGACCCTGTTAATCGCACCATCCAGCCGCCGCCTGCGTAGCCACTGGCCTTGTCGCTCCCCCCAGCCGATGTGATGTCCTCCCGAGTCCGTCGATGACGTGCCCGTGGGCGAGGATGGGGTGCTGGATCTCTGCAAGACAAAACAAGGGGTCCTCAGACTCTCTCCGTGCCAGGGGCCACCAGCAGGCACTCCTTGAACACCGCCACTGCCGCCACCGCCACCACCACCGAGAGGGCGCAGCACACTGACTCGATCTGGCCCATGTCTGTTGGACCTCTTTCCTTAACTGGGGTGCTGACATGTCCCTTACGCACGCTCCACTCAGCCCGCAGACACCCCGCCTGCACAGGGAGGGAGCGGACATGGTGGGGCTGGGCAGTGGACGGAGATGGCCTAAGGCCAACCTCAACCCTATCTGTCAGGCCCCTGCTCGGTTGCTCCCTTGGGGCTCAGTCTGACCTGAAAAGGGAGGTCTCAGGAGGCCATTCTGCAGGCCGTGAGCACCCACTGGGGGAGATGGCTCTGCTCAGGGAGCACGCTGATGGTGAGGGCTCCGTTAAGGGGCGGCTGTTAGGAGCAGGGCTGCTTGGTGCCCGGGACCCGCCGCCCCCCCACCGTACTGTGATGGGAGAGCAGCCAGCTGGATGCCAGCTGAGCCCTGATCTTCTGAGGCCCACCCCCACCAACTACATAGGGGAAGACCACTGTAGAGGCAACTGGAAAGGTTCTCGGGTGGTCAGGCTCCCTCCCCCCTCCCACTGCCATCAAGCTGCTTTCTGTCACACCCTGGGCAGAGAGGCAGTCCCTTGGCAACTTTAAAGGTACAAGTTGGAAAAGGGAGCCCCATCTTCAACACCCCAAAGGGCTCATCATCATACACTCGTTTCTTCTTGTTGGGATCTTAGAGGGAGAGTCAGGCTGGCCACCTGCTAGGCAGTGAGTGGGGAAGTCAATCAGCACTGCGGTTCCATGCAGGGCAAGGGAAGCAAGCCCAGGTTCCAGAAGCTTTCAGGACTTGGGAGGGAGAGCACGCCTCCACAGCCTGCCGAGAGGCAGCAGAAGCAGCGAGCTGAGACTTGGCTCCAGACAGAAAATATAGCTCGGTTGGGGACTCTCTCAGCCTTCTAGCTGCTTCTGAACAGTCCAAGTTGGGGAAGGGGACACCATCAAAGGAAAACACGTAACCTCTGCTCATATATTGGCACGTGAAGGCTGGGGCGGGAGGAAGTGAAAGGCAGTAAGAGGCCCCAGACCCTACGGACAAGGAGGCAGTGACGGGCTTCCCTACTGTGTTTACTGCTGACTTGGAGGCTTGTGTGCTATTTGGCATGGCAGCCTGGCTCACAGAAAAGAACAAACAAAATGAGTCTATTTGGACAAGGACAGTGGAAGGCAGGTGGAGGAAGAGGGGAGCAGCAGCCGCCAAAGTCCCCCAAAAGAGAAGGAGCTGTTTCTACTGGCACCACTGGCAAACTCCCTGTCTCAGGCAGCACCTAGGAACCGGGGCTATGGGGTCAGCAATGGAGAACGTGGCAGGAGGTCTCCCTTCTAATGTCCAGTGCCAACAGGATAGAGGGTGTCTCGTCAAGTCAGGACACAATTTCTTTTCCAAAAGCCACACCCTGAGATGGGACTCTCCTTTGTCAAGGACCGTGAAAATCCACAACAAGCAACACAATATCCCTCACAGGCCTAAAGCGAAAACTCGTGCCGTGAATAACTGAGACCAGGCCGCTGCCTGCTGGTCAATGAGCAGGTCATCTCGGAATCCAGACCTCCTGGTTCCCTACGAGCACCCGGGGACACATGTGTCACTGAAAAGGACGGGAAACAACTGATGTTGGGAACCGACCACCGAAGACTTCCTTGCTGCAGACGGCCCACGACAAGCCTTTTTTCCGGGCCAATTAAGGCCATCATGGAAGGAAGGTGTCAATGACAGCATTGAAACGGAGGTGGAAGGAACCAGCCATCTTCCCCAAGAACTAGTCACAGGGATGCAGGTGACCGGAGGGAGGGTGCCACCGAGTGGCCGGCAGAGGGACAGCTTTTTGAAAATTGGTTTCTGACTGGGGGAAGTGGAGAAATTGACATGGAGATCAGATACGTTTCCCCCTGAACAACACATACAGGCCATGGGGATGTATTCTGGGCCCCAATGCTGGTTTGGGGATGGAGCCGTTACCCTGGAGAAAGGGGACCACAACTTTCGGGAGGGAGGACGAAGGCCACAGGGATAGTAGGAAAGCCTGATCTCCCACACTTTTTCCCGCTTAGATTGAAATCCCAATTGACCAGGCAGATGTTATTTTGGGTTCAGTGGAGTGGATTCTGAGTCGCGGTGAGGGATGTTCTGCATGGAAAGAGCTCACCAGATCTGGGTTTGAACCCCCAACCTTTCACTTAGCAGCTGACTAGGCTCCCTGGGGAGAAGAGTAGCAGTACCTTGATAGTGATGTAATTAATCCCTGGTGAGATTGCCCTTACCCTATTTCTTTCTCCTTCTCTTTGAACCATAGGGGTGCCCGGACAGTACAAATGGTTACCATGTTCTAATGCTGTGGCAGTCACTGATCTGTGTCAATTTCAGCACTGGGCGTGTAGGGTAGAGTCTAGCCTGTCAAACTGGAAATAGCCAGTGAGGCCTCTGAGTGGGCATGGCTTTCTCCTGAGAATTCTGGGAAGTCTTGCGATATTTCCCAATTGGAGAAGAGAGACTTGACTCAGTCTCTTGGAGACAGTCTACCGACAGGACAACATGGCAGCATATATAGACCGAGTCCTGGAGACTGGAGGAGACGGAGAAGCCACATGGGTTTACCCAGATGGAACCAGACCTCTGGGACCAGAGAAGCCACATGGAGACTTCTGCCAGTGCTGAGATGCTTGGGAGGTCACAGGGAGACCCCTACCAGTGCTGAGATGCTTCTCCTGCCACTGGATACTGGAAACGAGGAGCCATGGGGAGACCCTTGCCAACACTGGGATGCTTCTGCTGCTGCTGGATATATAAGACTCTGTACCCATGGCCCGTGATTGTCCTGGTGTCATTGCACGTGCTTCGTGAGTCTGAAGACTTTATAGACTGGTATGGGACATGTGGGCTAATATTGGACTTAAGACCTTGGACTGGGTTGGGATGCTTTCTCAGTGTTCCATTCCTCTTGTATATAAACCTTTCCCTTATATCCATATAGTGGTTTAGAAGGTGTTTCTCTAGTCTACCTGGACTAACACAACTGCTCACGGCATGGTTGAAAGTTCATGTCTACCCCAAAGAGCTTCAGAAAAAAGGCCTGGCCATCTACTTGTAAAAAACCAGCCTTTTTTCTTTTTTTTAACTGCTCTTTGGAGCAGGCATGCTCTTTCTCAAAGTATGCCATCAAGTCAGAGTTTGATCCTCTTTGAAGAGTCAGGGGAACAGGGTCTCCTGCTTTTGAGCTCAGCTCCATGCCTGTCTCCAGAGACCACCTGTCCTAGCACTTCCACAGTAGTCACCCCCCGGGCAGAACACAGAGGGGGGCCCACAGAGGCCAGCTGGGAGCAGGGGGCACCCCTGCCATGGGGCTCCTTGTCCGTATGACTCAGCACAGTGCTACCCATGCTGCAGGGTGGGGTTCATTCCAGAGGGTCATCAAGATCCACTTATGAGATAGATAGTTGTGGAGTGTGTCCCTCTCTGCAGGTTATGGAGTGCAGCGCCTGGCCCATTAGGCCAATTCGGTCCAAAGGAACTGAGGATCTGGCAAGCAGCGGGCATCAGGTGCTATTGCTCTTTCTGTGGGAGATGAGTGACCTTTTAAGCAGCTGTGGCCCACTTGAAAGAGCAGTTGTGGGGGGAGAGGCTGACTCGGAGAAGAGTGCTTCCTGCCCAGGTGGTGCTGGGGATGGAGTGTGTGGCCTCCACTGGGCAGGGTGGGCCCTGGGCTTCTGGCTCTTCCTACGCTGATCCCAGTGACATGCCTCCCCTCCCAGGAGACCTCCGTACCTGTTTCATCTCACTCCTCAGCCTGCTGATGCCGCTCCTCTCTGTTTTGGTGACACCGGTGTGCCCCACCTCATGGATGGAGATGGCAGGGCTGGATGTGGAGGAGTGGATGGGGTGCACTGGAGGGGAGAGAGAGACACGCAGGGGGTTTCAGAAATGGCAGTTACTGCCTTGACAGAGGAAATGCAGGCCTGCCCGCGACAAGCTACCTTGTAGTCACATCCCAACCTCGCCCCCTCGCCTAAGCTCTATTACTGTCATAAATGAGGATGGCTTTGGGTGATGCTGGGTGGGGTCACCTGGGCTATTTCTGGTCCCCCCCCCATCCCCAGAGTGGAATTATTTGTTCACTTACTGCTTCTTTCAACGCCAAACTCTTTGCCACTGAGAATATGGTGCAAGAGACTTTTCATATCATAAGGGCTGAGGTTCATCAAACTCTCAGAGGCTTCTTCTCCTAAAGGAAATGTGTTTTCAGTGTCAAGGACACAGGTTGGTGACAGATGAGGACAGAGTTGGGTGATGGGGGGGGGGAAGAGGACTGCGCTGGGTTTCCTATTCCTTGGTGCTTCTAAATGCTGCCGTTGACACGTGGATCCTAAACTAGGATTTTTCCTCATGCTTCTGAAAAGAAGTCAAATTCACGGTCCCCGAGGCCCTTCTGACAGAGAAAGCCTCCATCGGATTTCCAAGACTGCCAGTCTTTATGGGAACGGGCAGCCTCATCTTTCTCCCGAGCAGCAGCTCATGGATTTGAACTGCAGCCCAACGTGTCACCCATGATGCCACCAGGGCCCTCGATGGCACTTGATTGCTACGTTTAAATGAGTAGCCCTTCTTCTCCACACGTCAAAACAAAACCCAAAACAAAACCCAAACTCACTGCTATCCAGTCAATGCCGACTCATTGCGACCCCACAGGCCAGAGTGGAGCCGCCCCTGTGGGGTTCTGAGACGGGAACCTCATCTCTTCCCCATGGGCCACGCTCTCCCTGCACTGCAAGGCACTGGCATGGGCGAAGCGGATCCAGCATGAGCCCATTCAAAGCTGTGAAGCTCTAGGTCGAGACTACGTGGGTGGGCGGCCCATCCCAGCAGAGCGAACACGCGGGCAAGGTGGCCCAGCACTCAGGGGTGGCGAGGTGTGCACCCCAGACCTGCTGGACCAGGAGGCAGGCCCAGGTAGTGGCTGAATACTGAGGGCTGGCGGGGTGAGCACCCCAGCGCAGGACAAAACGGCCGGCCCAGGTCCCCCCGCCTCTCTCACCTGAGCAGTTCAGGCTCCTCGCCAGCTCCGTAGCCATCACCTGAATGATCAGCCCGATCCGGAGTCGCAGCATCTCCACAAAGAGGCTGGGCTGGGCCCTGACATACATGGCCAGGTAGACCACAATCTCCTGAGAGCAGCACAGAGCAAGGACAGCACCTTAGAGCCTGGCTTGGATGGACATGCGGCCCTTCGGGGGTCTAGGGACAGAGGGAAGCCCGCGCCTCTCCCGGCAGCCCCTGACCTGGGTGAGGACGGCGATGCTGATGTCCTGCCCGCTGGCTTCATAGATGAGTTCCGTGAGTTCCTCCGGCGGGAGGGGCCTAGCAGGGAGAGGTGGGTCACAGGCATGAGACCGTCCTCCCTTGCCTCACGAGCAGCTCCCGGGCCTGGTCCCCCCAGACTGTGGCCCGGCCACTTACGCGGAGATGATCTTCTCTCGGGGTTCGGGGGGCAGACCCACTGTGAGCTGCTTCTGGTGGGACAGCAAGTCCGTGCAGGCCTATGGATTGGGAGGAGAGGAGTGAGGCCTGGAGAGCCAGGAGGGTCACTGGCAATAGGATCATAAAGGCCCCTCGACAAACCTGATGACCAATATGGACAACTCTATACCCCAGACTCCACCACCCAAGGCAGAGTTGGGTCCCAGTGGCCAGTGTGGCTCTGCAGGGCCCGTGGAGGTGGGGTGGAGTATTCACTGTCTCTCCCTAGTACTTAGCCAGGAGGGGTGGGTTACCACGCAGCACTGACACTAAGGGTTAATGACCACCTTCCAGTTCCCAGGGTCTCAATGACTCCAAAATACACGTTCCAGGCCTGGCACTCTACAGCAGTGGACATTTGCAGAACAGTGTCTGGGTGGGCGAGGGAGGACTAGGGGTCTCAGCACTGTGGCTGCTCCCAGAGGCCCTCCCGTGACGTCTCAGGAAAGTTCCTGAGACTAAGCAGGGCAGTGGGCGCGTCAGAGAGGGACGTGCTTCGCCTGGGGCAGGTGTCGGTCAACTGCAGCTCGAGATAGGGATGTGGCTCTTTCGGCTCTGAAGCCAAACTGAAAATGGAAATAAAACTATCCTCGCTTCATGTACGGGCTAGTATTCAAATTTCACAGTGGTTGCATGTGTTTGTAAGACTCGATTTTTACGATTATTTTTAGATGGTTTCAAGGACTGGTTCCTCCGTCTCAAAAGTTTGCTGACTCCTGGCCTGAATGTGAACCCACTAAGCAGAAGACAAGGGCTCGGGCTAAAGAGAAGAGCCCCCCCCCTCCCCGTGGGGCAGCCCTGCCCACCAGCTCTGACCTCTGCCAGGACCTCCACTTTCTTCCGGAGCAGGCCTGAGATGTAGCGGATCAAACCCCACTCCTGGTTCAGGCCGGCTTTGCCATACAGCTCGCTGAGGAGGGTGTGCACCGTGACCCCGCTCTGGCCCGAGAGATTTGTGTCCCAGTTGGCACCCCTGTCGGAAGGTAGAACACCTCAGAATTCAGGGGCTGACGGACCTGGCGTGAAGGCTGGGAACAGGGGAGCTCTCACGGCTATTCAAGCGTGGAGCCTCACCTCAGGGTTGGGGTGAACAAAGGCAGGGCCTCGGTGCACTGGCGCATCAGGTGGGCGAGAGGGAAGGCCCGACTTACCTGATGACATACAGCATATACAGAATGTCCGCCTGGTCCTGGAGGTTGGAGCAATCCTTCAGCTGCTCCACCAGCTTCTCACAGTCCACGTCCCCCTGGTCGTCACAGGGCCACTGGAACTCGTTTTCAGGAGTCTGGCCGTACAAAGCCCAAGGTGGGGGGGGGGGGGCAGAAGGAAGGTCCAGGTGTTCAGAAGATACAGAAACAAATCCCCTCCCTGTGCCTTCTGGAAGTTGGAGGCACCTTTTTATTTGTTTGTTTGTTTTGTGGGCATCACTGCCCCCTGGTGAGAGTGGGAGGCCCAGCGTGGGAGGCCCAGCCTTGCTCCTGGAGAGCTGCTGCTGGATATGAACAGCCAACCCCATGGACCGCAGTCCCCCGCACACAACCACTACACCACCGGGACTCAGCCCGGGGGCACCTTTTTATTTGTGTTTTAACTACTCTTCATCAGTAAGGTATATCGCTGGCTGTTTGAGAGGGGCTGGGTTGAAAAGGTGAAAACGTGGGTGCAAAACCGACCTTTGTGATTGGACAGTGGTGGTGGCCTTTGGGGGAGGCGGGGAGAGGAAGTGGGGGCTACTCGGGTCCCCCCTTCTTCACAGATAAGAGATGCTTCACTTGGGCACCACATGTTGGTTAGAACAATACAAGTCACGTGCGCGCGCGCGCATACACACACACACAATGTAAGGTGGGTTTCAGAAAACCTAACCCTTTCGGGTTAAGTTGAAACTTTCTCCAACAGAAAGTAGATCTTTCTAGTCATGTGAGAAAAAGCTTAAGAGTCCTTGAAGGGGACACAAGAAGTGTCTGTCATGCTATTCTCTTGAGGACTCTTACACGGTTTGTTTTCTTATTGGATCACTGGGGAAAAAAAACCCCTGCCCCCCACCAGCCTCCCCACCCAGACCACTTGGCACGTGGTTCCCCTGGGTGGGCCAGCGTAGAACTGATTCCTGGGCTTGGTGGGGTTAGCTTATTTCCTCTCGTGCTACACAGGTTGTGAGGGAATGGCAGACAGTCTATAACCTTTCCCCGCCCCCCAAACAGAAAGGTCTGTGCCTAATTCAGTGTGTCCTCAACCAACCCAATCCATTGCTGCCTCCGTTCCAACCCATAGCGACCCTGGATATGATTTCTGAGGTGGTACACCTGAGGCCTCCTTTATCCTGTTGAGGGGCTAGTGGATTTGAACGCCAACCTGGCGGTGAGCTGTCTGAAACGTAGCCTACAGCACCGCTACACCAGCCCAAATCCGATTCCCAAAGACCAATGGGTTGGGTTCTCCCCAAGATCCAGGGAGTGCTTCTAATTCTACAGCAAGAAGCACGCCCCTTTAAGGTCAACTATCTTCAAAAGTTCTTCAGACTAGAAGCACCAATGTCAAATATCTGCCCATTTCGTTCTTTTTTGGTTGTTTAAAGATCATTTTAATGGGGGCCCTATATCAATCATACATCAATACGTATATCAAGCATATTTGTATCTAGGCCATCATTATTTTCTAAACATTTACTATAGCTAAGCCTTTGCTATCAGCTCCTCTTTTGACCTTCCCTCCCCCCTCGTGACCCCTTGATAAATGTTAAAATATTCAACTTTACCTTTTTGAGCAGGGGTTGAGGAGAGTCAACGAGATTCAGTGATTTTCGATGGACACTCAGCATTCTTGGCAGAGCCATGGGAACAACTGGAAAACAACAGCAACCCGGGGGTCTTTCTGAGGAGCGAGTACGGACCCAGAGAGTCAAGCAGGAGGGGGAGAGCTGGGAGACAAAAGAGGGGCGAGCAACCCCAGAAGTGGAGGAGAACGACTCGAGAAGGATGATGAAGGAAGATGGCGGGGCAACAAGCACCCACACACCAGGCCACAAGGCACCGTCCTCACTGGGCCCTCTTCCACGGAACCTTCAGCAAGAACCACACTTTAACCCAGGGGTCCTCAAGCTGTTTAAACAGGGGCCAGTTCCCCGGCCCCTAGACCACTGGAGGGCTGGACTATAGTTTAAAAAACAACAACTATGAACAAATTAATTGCGGGCCCGGGGTTAAGTCGGCTGCTAAGCAGGACAGGCAGCAGCGGCAAAAACACTCGGCGGCCGGATAATAGTCCTTGGTGGGCCGCATGTGGCCCGCGGGCCGTAGTTTGAGGACACCTGCTTTAACCTATTGAAAGGATTCTACAGGGTGCACTGCCAGACACAAAGGAATCAATTGAGAAGGAGGAAAACAAGTAGTTCAGGGAACCCAACTGAGGAGATAAGCAAAAGCAATGTCAAGGTGGCTGTACAGAGGAGTCCCAGGATGATAGGGGTGCCAGGGCTAACAGAGAGGCTATGAAAAGTCACGGACTCCAAGGTTCACTGTGAAAAGTTGTATTGTGAAGCCATTAGAAAGACAGAAATAAAGCAAAGCAAAGTAAAAAGAAAAGACAATTATTAACTTCAGAAAGAAAGGCATCCTTAAAAAAAAGACATCTAATTTCACGAGACAGGAAACTATAGTGGGGAAGATGGAAAATATGTGGCTTGATTTTTTTTAGTATTATATTCTACAAACAAAAGGGACATATATACATACATATATATATATATATATATATATACACACACACATATAAATATGTGAAAACAAAACAAAAAAAGAAAAAGGTCCCTGCCTTCAAGACCCTCCATTGGTTACCAAAAGAGACAAAGAAAAACTGAAACAGACCTGAATTCTAATGGTAACATAACCAGTTCATTTTAAAAACCAACCCCCCCCCCAAAAAAAAAACCCAGAACGTCAAACAGGTAATATAACCAGTATAGGATAATGCTCAGTGAGAAGTCCTATCTCTACCTATGTAATAACGCAAAGTTGAACACTGATTTAACTCCTCGGTGGTAAACCCCTAAAACCAAACCCCTTCCCACCGAGTCGATTCTGACTTGGAGGGACGCTCTATAGTACATCTTTATGGAAGTGGAGGACAGTCTCCACCTTCTCTCTCCGAGCGACTGGTGAGTTCGAATCCCCAGCCTTGTGGTTAGCAGTCCACCGTGGACGTGACAGTGTCATCGGGGCTCCTGAGCTACACTGGGAGGGGAGAGTGGGTGACACAGAGGAGTGATGATGTGAAACGCCTCAATGCTCACCCACACAATGGGAGGCCAACAGCGAGGGGGTAAAATGGGTGCATCACCAGGCAGCAGTACAAATCCATAGTCTCAGGAAAATGGAGATAGGTACATGACAGAACAAACAAGAGCTGGAAGAGCTGGAAGAGCTGGAAGCAGCTGGGCCAGGTGGTGTGGAGGGAATGGAAGGGGGTAAGGCTGGAAACCTCTGCGTTACATTGTCACTGAGGAGCAGCTGACCTTTCAAATCATGTCTACATATTACTGTGATAAAGCGAATTCGTTTCACAAGCAGAGAAGTGCTAGTAACATACATGGCATTTCCAGACCCTTTGCTTTTGCCATGACGGAAAGTATGTCCCGAGTGGAGTGGACGGCACTGAAAACATGGTGGTCTCCTGTCTTCTGACAAAGTGGGGGCAGATAACACTTCAGAGATGTGCTTTGAAGCAGGTGGTTGATATATTGGTCAAGTTCATCTTGGCTCTCTGTAAATGGACAGGCGAGACAAAGAGCCAGTGAGAAAAAGCCTGTGGCCGTGCAATATGAAAATCCATCAACTGGGAGATGGCATGAGACAGACATCTGCACACCCACCCAACCCCAGTAATGTAAGAGATCTATACAGGTAATATCTATACCTGTGATTTTACCATCTGGAAAATCTCCCTCCCAGACAAGGAGGAGTCAAGGTAGAGGTTCCATCACATCATCTGAAGATGAACTGCGTGATCTAGAAGATGATGTGACTGGTCCTTGTTGGTCTCGTGAGCAAGCTGAGCATGAAGGAACCCCCTGTCCCCATCTTGACTAGGATTGAAAAGTAGAGAGCGGTCCTGCTAACCTAAGAGTTCGGTCTATCTGAGAAACGTACTATGCATAAGATGGCATCATTAGTATATGCGATCAAGTCTAGGTAATTCTACATACCATTTCCTTCAAAAATCCAAGCTGTGAATTTCTGCCTTCGGGTTCTTTGGTGAAAAGCCCAGGCTCCTAGACCTCTCTGAAAGCCCAACTTTGGAGGGCCTCGTGTGTGGGTTAGGTTTTAAACTCGACACTGAATTCATTAGTAGCAGCCAGGTGCTGAAAGCACCACAAAGAGCCCGCGCAGCCATACCTTCATTACAGGTGTTTTCTAAGTAGCATCCTGCGTCGGAGTCATTGTCGGAGCTTGAGGTGCCTTCGCTGTCATCGTCAAACAACTTTTCATCACAGTCAGGATCCAGGAAGGTCAGGTACGTATAGAAAGAGGTGGTAAGAAATTCGGAAAGGCTTCCCAGTTGCACTCTGCCAAGAAACGCATTTCAGAAATGCAGGGGGAGGGTACCCACACTTCTGCTACCAAATCACCGAGCAGCTTTTCAACAAGCACTCAGGGGGGCACTTCCGCTAGAAATCTGCTAGCAAAATGTTCTAGTGTGATACCGTAGCGTGTCCCATGTAAGTCGTCAAGGAATCCAAATGACAATGCATGAGAGACCTATAAAGTGGAAACACGTACCATATTAAAAGGCCTACAGGAATCACTAATCTCTTCCTCTCCAAGTGGTCAAGGATTCTTTTTGCTTGGATCCACGGTCACTGTTCATGGAAGCAGCAACTTAAGAAATCAGGTGAGATATCGCACTGGGCGGATCTGCTGCATACGACCTCCTTAAAGGGTTAAAGAGCAAGGAGGTCACTTTGAGGACTAAGGTGCGCCTGATTCAAGTCGTGGGGTTTTCAATCACCTCGTGTGCATGTGGGATTATGAATGAGGAAAATCAGAGTAGGATGGATGCATCTGAATCATGCTGCTGGTGAAGAATACGGACAGTGCCATGGGCTGTCAGAAGAGCAGCCATCTGTTTCAGGGGAAGTACAGTCAGAGTGCTTCTTAGAAAGGGAGACGGCAAGGTAAGAGACCCATCCTAAGTGCTCGGCAAATGGCTGGCCGTGTGATTGCTACTGCGATGGAAAGAAAGTGAGAGGAAGAACTGGTTTCGAAAAGTTCTCCCAATTCTGATGTCAATCCACCGGGTGGAGACTTTTACAAACTGGAGGTCAAGGGCCTGAATGGGTAGAGCTGGCAGCCAGGTGGTAGAGAGGGATGGGACCAGGGAAACCGTGGCCGGAGGGCCAACTGCCTGTAACATCAAGCTCTGAAAGCATAACAGACACCCACCCAATGCTGCTTGAGAGAGGACTGACACAACCATTAACAGGACAAAAATGGGGCTCAGAGAGTGGAAGCCTTGGGAAAAAGCAGTCAAGGTCACCTTGCTCCTCCAAAGTAGCCATCCTCTAGTTTCCGAATCGTTGAGAGAACTGCAGAGTGAATGTCCGAGCCATCGTTTGCTGGGGGAGAGAAGAAAAGTGAGTGATTTATTTAACCTGGGAATACAACTGTGTGTGTGTGCGTGCGTGCGTGTGTGTCATGCATGGAAATATCTTAACAACATACTCAGGGCAGAGAAGATTCCCAAGATAAGAAACCAACTGCTAAGGGGCGCCCCCTAGTGCACACGGCTCTTCCCAGGGGAGCAGTTGTTGATACTTTGGAAAGGGCCCAAAGTGACACAGGGCCTGACCCAACCAGAGGAAAAGGATGAGTTACTGAGCATCGTGTGGGTGATGGGGAAGGTGAGCGTGGGTCGGCCCGTCATCCGCCAGCAGGTGCATAGGTGGGCCAGTTCGATGCGCAGCATCTCCACGATCATCTCGTTATCCAAAGCCAAGTAGAAGTGATGTTGATCAGTAAACTGCAAGGTGAAACAGGCCGGGTCAGAGCCTCCGTCGCCCTCTCAGGCAACTGGGCAGCACGTCAGCCCAGGCTGCAGCTCTAATCGGTCTCATCCTGGTGCTGCTGGCCTCGAGAGTGGATGGACGAGAGGTGCCCCTGCTTCGTTAGCATGGAAGCGGAGCTGTGCGCCCAGATTTATTCTCCACTCCTTTCTGCTGCTGTCCCTGAAAGCCAATCAATAACACCTTAATTCGGCGAGAGGCTGCTGAGAGCAGGTTCGCGTAGAGACTTTGTTTACCTGATGGATGACCTTGTTATCATGGGCTAAAGGTACAGCTGCCAGATAGTGACAATCGAATTGTCCTCTGGGCCTCGGGACTAGTCCGTGTTCAGCATGGGACTGAAATGCATTACTGGGGGGAAATAACTGATAAGATGTCAGTGAACAGAATAGGCTAGATGGAAAAGGACAACCGAGGGTTGTCACTCAAAGAGCATAATGGCTATGTGCTGGGCTGCGAACTGCAAGGTCAGCAGTTCCAAATCACCAGCTGCTCTGAGAGACAAAGATGAGCTTTCTACTTCTGGAAAGAGTCACTGTCTCTGGATAACTGCCACCCCTCCCCGGGGGGGGGGGGGCGCAGTTCTACTCTGTCCTCTATTTAAGGCTGGCTATGCGTCAGTAGCCACTTGATGACAGTGTGTGAGTGTGAGACCCAGGAAAGACCCCCTCGGCCCACTGTGGGCCCAGGGAGGTGGGGGCTGCACTCCACGGGGACACAGCTGCAATTTTCGCTGTGTGGATGGAGGAAAAGTAGTCAGCCTGCACTTCCTGGGGCAGGCTCTTCTGTTTCGGGGAAAACAGAAACTTGCAAGAGGACTTCCAGAAGAAGTCTAACCAGTGTAGTCCCTCTCCCAGCCCGGGAGCTGGAGTCGGAAGCTCAGGGGCCAGGACACCGTGCTGCAGGGCCCGGGGATGAGTGAGAAGCCCCTGGCGGGGCAAAGAGTGAGGGCTCCTGACGAGAAGTAAGGCCCCACACAGGATGTGGCAGGAAGCACTGGGAGAGCACCTGCTGTGAGCAGACACTTGAGCCAGGAAATGGACGCCATCGCACATGTCTGGCTGCACGGCAGGCATGCATTATTCCCCACGGTCAAGTTCAAGGGGAAAAGCCCGGTGTGCTGCAGAGGGAGCTGAGCAAAGGGAGGCCTCCCCTGCTTCTCACCTGGGGGGTAAAAGTAAAGACTTGGTTTCTGATCACATAGAGCTTTGAGGTGCCAAGGACGCCGATGTGCCGATACGGCCGCCCACTCAGCTTCATGGTCTTGTTGCGTCCTATTGGAAAAACCAAAGGAAAACTGGAGCTGGAGCATATACAGCACGGCCTCACCCAGGTGACCTGGGCTAAGGCTGGGATTCCTTTTCTGTGCGTTTTCCTGGAAGGTGGGGTTAAGATAATGATGATGAAACACATGCCAACCATTTATCTTTTTATGCACGTGTATGAACAGCAGCTGCTTCGACATCTGTATCGAATAAAACTGGGAAAAGGCCTTTGTAGGCATTTACGGTCCATGTAGTTAGTACTGAGCCATAATGCTAGAGTCAGATTTTTCCCCTCCAGAACTTGAGAACCCCCTCCTGTTTTTAACAGGCAAAACAGGCATTTTCTGATACTTCAGCTGCAAATGAGGGAGATGGTGAGTGACAGCTCTGCTTGTGGCTTTTCAAATGGGGGCTCCAACAGTTCTCATCCACCCACCTGCCCAGCAGCCCCCAGAGGGCGCGAGAAAAACAGCTTAGGCACCATCCAAAAGGCAGGCCCGCGGGCTGTGTTTTCCCTGCAAGCCCACCCCCACCCCGAATCCCAAGCTGGAACAGTGTTCCACCCTCCCGCCAGCACCCTGGCTCAGCCCCAGACCTACCAAGCTTGGCATATATGTGGCTCAGGATCCGACCAGGCTGGACGCGTATTGGATGGATGTCAGCGATACTCTGAACGTTTATACCGTGCTTCCCCAACAACTCCTTGATGTGACTATTTTCTGCCAAAACAGTGACTGGGGACAAGAAGGGTGGCGGAAGTCAGAAATGGGTCTGTGGGACCGTGAGTAAGTTAACCCCTGAGCCTGTAAGGTGAGCTGATCAGAGCCGCCATCACAAAGTTTCCCTCATTCGCATGCTCTGACACCGACGTAGACTTCCTGGGGACTGGTGCACAATATTGACTGGGGGACGTCCATTGGGGTCCCTTGCTGCATCGGGGGCAGGTATGGCCCAGTGAGGCAGTGGCCCCAACAGCCAGTATAGTTCATGTGGTCAATAATTGTGCTCACGGATTAAGGGCACAGCGAGAACCAAACGTACCATCTACCAGAAGGAGATGGGGTTTGTTCTGCGGAAACCACCAGTCTAGTTTAGGGGGGAGTAGGTGTGTTATAGGTGAGGCAAAGTAGTTCCAAGAGGCAGGAAAAGGTTTCAGGGTTTCACAGCAAGTGCCCTTGTGGTGCCTTCCAAGGGAGGCTATGAGGCACTCAGCAGACAGTCTCGCCGAGCCCCGGCTGCCCTGGGCCTCCTCAGGAGAAGGAACTGGTTGGAGAGGAAAGGGGGGGGGGGCTGGAGATCAGAACAGAAGGGGTCTGTCAGGAGCCAGGTCTATTTCCCAAAGAATAATCGGTATGAAAAATGATGCTCAATGAATTACCTGTGCCCCAGATGGGATCAAGGCTTAGAAAACAATTGCTTTGGAGAAACCGAATTTGTGGCTGGGAAGATTAGTGCCTTTGGGAGCCTCTGAGTTATAGAAGGTATGGCACAGAGCTGCTATATGCTAAAGCGTGCACAGGCCTCTGCTCTTTTCTTCAATTCAATCAGAAACTAGGGAACCATTTGAATTAAACATAGCATGGCTTTTTCTAAGTTAGTATGAAGAGGAAATACGCTCACACACCCTGAACGACAACGTCAGGCTTGACAGCAGTGGAAAATCTTCTATTTAACGGATCGATTTCCCCGGTGGCCAGGAATCCCTGTGTGGAGAGGAAGGAGTGTTACCACCAGGCAGCATGCATGGCTGAAAATGCTGCCCTCTGGGGCTCTCGCGGTGTCCCCCCTGGCTGCTTCCCCCGGTCAGTTGCTTATCGACGCTGAAGCGGCAGGGGCTGTCCTCAGCTGTCACTGCAGACGACACGCGTGAACGCTTCCAGAAAGGGGCTCTGGAGGCTCAGCAGTGAAACTCAACCCCGTCGCTTGATGTGAGCGCTAAGAATGGTGCCTACCATTCTGGGAGCCCCAACTGCATGCTGGGGGCTGTGGGGAGCCCCCTCGTGAGGTGGGCACTGCTTTCAGTGCTGATCCACAGGTGCCTGAGGTCAGCGGCAGAACAGAGGCCTGGTCCGTGGCTGCCCATCTCCAGGCACAAGGTTCCTCTGCCTGCTTGCCTGGCGGATCCTTTCTTTGGCTCTCGCGCTTTCTGGGAATGGTCTCGGCCCCAAGGGAAAGGAACGTGGTGCTCAGCAAGTCGGGAGGAGGAGGAACTGGGTCAGGTGCTGGGCCCAGGGGAAGGCCTGACCCTAGAGCCGAGGCCAAACACCTGGGTGGAGGGACTTGTCTCCCATCTGGGTGAGATGGAAATCAAGCGCTGCAAGATATGAGATGATCCAGGCCAACCGATGAGAAAACCACGGCCTGGAGACGTTAAGCAACCTGCCCTGGGTCCCAAAATGAGCCAGAGGCAGGGTTGGCTTTCCCAAGCAATAGACGCACATTTCCCTTACTGGCCCTAACCCTAAGGACATGCCCAGGGAGCCGAGCTAGACTGGTGGAGGAAGTGCTCCGCCTTCGGAAAGCGTGCTCCACCTCAGTACAGCAGGCCCCCTTTCCACGATGCTGGCTTCCTTTTCAGAGGCGGCCTATTGAAGGCTTAGCCAGCTCCCTGCCCCAGGCTCTTCCACCCTAGCTCCCCCAGGGTGTTTAGCTGGGCAAATCCCTTGTGAAGGCTTCACAGTACAGACTGAAGTCTGCGTTGGTTCACAAATAGTGCCATCTCAGAAGCCTAAGCCCCGGGGGCAGTAAGTCGGTGCTTAACAAAAAGGAGTGGATGGCACTAGATGTTCTGGGTGAGGTGTTGCCGGTGGTTTGAGGGCACTCTGGCTGACAAAATCACCACGGAAAACCCTGTCAGCTGCCTGTTCGCCTATGGGATCTTGGAGTCCTTCCATTCCCTCTGCCGCAGGCAGTGTTAGGGCTGCTGGAAGCAGCGCTGGGCCATTTCCAAACCCTGTATCTGCTGCACACGTGCCAAAGACACCTCTAGACGTCTGCTGGCTGTCAGCTCCGAGGGACTCCAGTAACAAACAGGCCAGGAGGAGCACTGGCAGGAAGGTAGAGAGGGCCTTGGCCTAAGCTTTGACTTTGAGCTGCTTTAGTGGCGATACGAATCCATAAGCATCAGAGCTGGGGTGGCACAGCCTAGCGGACTTTATGCAAGACACCCGCAGAGTGGCCTGGGCGTGCCAGCTGCCTGCCCTTCAGAGCAGTCTCCTTACCTCCGCCAGCAGTGAGCCGAGGATGTACAAGGACTGGCCCCACAGATGGGGCACCTTCCCCAGAGGCGCTCTGTCCACCGTGTGAGGGTTCTTATACTCTTCGTCGACCTGGCCAAGAGGACACCACATCACTGCACAAGAAGGTGAATGCCTGTCCATCAGGGAGAATTGCTAGGAATTTACAAAAGGGCACCAAACGTGTTCTCTCCCATTTCCAGCCGCCCAGACCAGTTCTTTGTGAGGTCCTGGAGAGGCCAGCCTGCGAGGCTAAGGGCTAGGCACCGGGGCGACACGGCTATAAGCAGTGGGGACAGCGCCATCCTAAGACATTCAGGGCAAGAAGTGATGACAGAGGCCTGCCTCCACAGTGCACAGTTCTGGAAACAGATTCTATGACCTCTCATATACGAACTCCAAACTCACTCCCATTGAGTTGATTCTGACTCATGGATACACTATAGGGCAGGGTAGAACTGTCCCTAGTGGGTTTCCCAGACTAAGTCTTATACAGAAGTAGACAGCCTCCTCTTTCTCCTGCAGAGCTGCTGCAGGTTTCGAAGTGCCAACCTTGAGGTTAGCAGCCCCACATGTAACCACTAAGCTACCAGGGCTCTCATGACCTAAAGCCTAGACCTAACGCTACTTGATGATACCTAACAACAAGAAATGTCACACTGGGTGAGAAGTTAGCCATCGCCTGGGGTTTATAAGCTGTATGTGCCTCTGAAAAGAATTGCCCACCACCAGACGGCAGTGAGGCCCACAAAACAGCAACAAAAAATAATTGCCAGTAGATGGCACTATTTACCGAGAAAATGCAATTGAAGTAGTCTACTGGACTCAACTAGAAAACCAAATCTGACCTATAGTTACCACAGATAAAGGAAACTTTTGCTTAGATGGCACTGAGTTGATGGTCATGGCGGTGGAATAATTTGGAAAGGGCTATCCATGATGGCTGCACAACATGAAGAGTAGAATGAAACAGGTAGACGTTGTAGATGTAGAGAACGTTTTGTTGCATGTATTTTTGCCACCATTAAAAAATAATGACAGGAATCACAATGAGTACAGGAAGAACCTGTTCTAAAATGGATTGTGGTTAACGATTGCACAACTCTTCTTGTTATGACTGAACGATCGCCTTGTAGGATATGGGGATGAGGTGCCAATACAATTGTTCAACACGAACTCAACTCACTGCTAGCTCGTGGATTCTGGTTCATGGCGACCCGCTGAGAAGAGCTGCCTCTGGGGGTTTCTGAGGTGTTTCCTCTCTACGGGAGTAGAAAGCCTCATCGTTCTGCTGCAGAGTGGCTGGTGGTTTCAAACGGCTGACTGTGCAGTTAAGAGACCAACATGCAAGCCGGGCTCTCCCCCAGGCTGGAAGATTGTGTCCCATCAAACTCATCAGTTTTCTCTCGAAGGGTCAGTGTTGGCTACTCTGTGACAGCTCTCCTTCTAAAACCTGCATTGGCCTTTGGCCTTTTGTGCCACGTGACAAGGGGAGCGGGAGAGGAAATGCTACCAGTTGCCTTCAAAGGGACCCTGATTCAGGGTGACTTCATGTGTCACAGCAGAAGTGTGAGACACAGGGCTTTTGATGGTGGGTTTTCCCTCAAGGCCGCGAGGCTTTTCCTTCAAGGTGCCTCAGGGTGGACCTGAATTTCCAGTCTTTCAGTTAAAACCAGCCAGCTGTTGTAATCTTTTGATCCTCATCTCCGAGGATGGAGCACCTTAGTAATCACTTTTTTGCCCTCCTCTAGCAAACCTAACGTCCATCAAAGGAAATGGGAAGCAGTTCTCCTCCAGGGAGGAAAAGTGAATTTTGAATAGGGCTCAATTTCTGCCTGTGAAGCAGTGGCCTTGGAGTACACTGCTTCACAAGCAGTGTACACGGAGTACACCTTTCAAAGCATGCATTCAGAGTGAACATTCAGAAAGTCTAACATACATGAAATCTAACATACATGAAATCGAACTGAGGCCTATCAGCTCTCAGATACCCCAGCGGAGTATGGCTGGGGGAGGTACTTCTCCAGGGACGGTCTGTTGCCCTGGAGGGTTCACAGACAGTGTTGCAGCGGTACTGGGAAGATACATGGTGTTAAAGAAGTCTGCAAAGATCTAGAATGATTGGCAATAGAGGTGTCCAAGTCAAAAGACAGTTTTGCTCTTCCTCAGCCCCACCAGTCTGGGCACCAGGCTGCTCTCAAAGGCTGTCATTGGCATGGCACTTTGGCCACCACCATGCCACGTGCCTGTCCCTCCTGCTCTGACCCCATCTCTTCCCTGCCAGATGGTCAGGCGGGGAGACCGAGATGGCATGAAGGTCAGCTTTGTGGTCCCACCAGCGTTGGGGGACACATTTTCCTTTGTCTCAAGCAGGGTGGCAGAGAGACCTGAGTAGGGTGGGAACATGACTGATGCTGAAATCTAAGCCAGAGGCCCTGGGCAGAGACACGGCCACTTCCAAGGCCAGAGCCCTTTTCTGAGCTCGGCCAAGGGGCCATCTGGGTCTCTCAGCTATCATCTGGAAACAGCCAACACAAAATGAGCTGCACAGCAGAGTGCCCTGATCAGGAGCCTGACACACACAACCTGTGCCAGGAGGGGTGCGGCAGTGCCGAAGAGAGACTTGGAGGGCAGAATGGACAGTTACTCCCTGTCCCTGCGACCTTTTGAGTCTGTAACTCTTTACAGGAGTAGAAAGCCCATCTCTCTCCCTAGGACTGGTTGGTGATTCCGAACTACTGACCTTGCAGACTGCAGCCTAATGTGTAAGCACAACGTGACCAGAGCTCCTTCAATGGAGCTCAGACGAGAGCAAATTGCACAGTATTTTTTTTCGTATGTGTAGCCAGACCTGCCTCTCTGAAGGAAAAATGCAGCTCAAGACACCTAGCACTTGCTCTGGTCACAAAAAAGAACCTTTTAATAGAACAGGGATGGCTACTAGCGACCACAAAACCAGTGAAATGTTCCCAGTGCCATCTAGTCTGATTTTCTCTGTGTCCAGCTTCCAAACCACCTCTGTTTCAGACAAGGAGCAGCTAGAGAGGAGACATGAACTACTCAGCCCCCAGCCAGCTCTCACATCTGCCTGTACACTTCATAGAGAGGAAAAGGAAGTCGAAGCTTGCGGGCCTCAGAGAAAAGTCAATCCCCACAGCTCCGTGGCCTGTGCTATTCAGTAACTGAAGAACCCCATGTCTCAACTCTTGACCCTAGAACTAAATACAATCCTGAGAGGGGTGTGACGGGCAAGTTCATCTGTGCCTGCTTGGCTGAAGCTTCCTGAACCAAGGGCTAGGGAGCCGGGCCTGGTGGGACTGTGTGAGACTACCCAGAGGAGTCTGGGAGTGACAGCAGGCCCGCGTACGGGTCTAAGCTCCAAGGAACCAACCCAGCCATGGCCACCCAATCGATTCCTACCCTGTTGGAGAGAGAGGGCCTGTTCCCTGGCGTTTCTAAGACGACAAATCTTTATGGGAGCAGTCAGGCTCCTCTTTGTCCTACACAAATGTTGTGGTTTTTTGATTTTGATCCACAGGGACTCTGGAGATCTGAACCAAACTTTCTCATAGTTTCCCCAGCTGTGAGAGTGCCACAGCTTTTCGCTAGAGAGCGGCTGGTGGGTTCAAAGAAATGATCCTGCAGGCCATGGCTGAGCACATGAGTGTGGTGCTACCAGGGCTTTTGAAAGACACCTAGCAGTAGGAGAGCCTTGGTGGGATGGTGGTTAGGTGCTGGCTGGGAACCACACGGTCGGCTGTTTAAAGCCACCAGCTGCTCTGTCAGCAGAAAGAGGAGGTTTTCTACTCCTAGAGGGTTGACACTCCTGGAACACAGAGGCAAGTTCCACCCTATCCTATAGGGTGGCGCTAAGTCAGAATCGATACCGAGGCAGTAAGTTTGGTCTAGTATTTAGTAGCAGGAGCTTCCACTCTTCACTCAAATTTTTTGTTTGTTTGTCTTGGGTGGCATCACTGCCCTCTGTGGTGGGAGTAGGAGGCCCAGCCTTTGCTCCTGTGGAGTCTGCTGCTGGAATTGAACCTCCATTCCAGTGGGCTGCAGTCCCACGCATAGCCACTACGCCACCGGGGCTCAGCCTTTTCACTCAAATTTAACTCCTTTCTTTGACGTTCTCCTTGGCTTAACTGGTTCGATGATCTAGCACACCACCATTCCCTCTTCTGTGTGAAATAAAGCCAGCAACAATGCAGAACTGCCATCAGCCTCACTTATCATGTCCGTTCCCTGCAGAAGGAAAGGGACACCCCCCACCCAGGGCACTGCTGGTGGAAGTCCAGTGAAAGTATGGATGCCCGCCTGGAGAGGTCCTGCCATTACGCAGCAGTGCAGGGCTGGGGACAAGGGGGTGCTGGAGCTTCTCGATGGTGGAGATGGTGCTGCTCTCTCATGGGCCGGTGCCTCCCCATACATGCAACAGTGGAACTCTGAAGAGATCCGAGCAGCTGAGGGGCCAGCAGCCTTATGGTGCGAATTTCTTCCTTGGAATCATTAGACAGCCACAGGAAGATCTTTTCCCCAAGGGGATATTTGTCCCCAGGGATGCAATTTAGGAAGCTGGGTACTATGAAACAATCTTAGGGAGTCATTTTCTGTCCCTGATGTAGAACAAAACAGTCCTGGTAGCAGTGTGGGTTAAGCATGTGACAACCAATCGAAAGGCCACCGGTTCAAACCCACCAGCTGCTCTCCGGGAGAAAACTGAGGCGGGCTGCTTCTGTGGCAGCACTGGAAATTCTATGGGGCAGTTCTATGGAGTTCCTATGCAGAGGAATTGAACTGGTGGCAGTGGAGGGGTGTCAGAACAGGGTACACAGCCGAGCTCTGTGCTCTCGGGGAGAGGGGGGCGGGTAGTTCCAGCCACCGCAGACCCATCGATGACCCAGCATGCTCCAGGTATTTTTCCAACGTCCCACACTCTTGTGCTTGGGGAAAGTGCGAGGTTCTAAAAGGTAGATGAAAATACCAAATGGCTAATCGCTAAAACTGCTTTTGTCCTGGATAGTGGTGCAAAGGGCTCTGGGCCATGGGGTTTACCTTCTCCGGTGGGATGGCATACAGTTCTGGCAGCAGGTGAATCCCATTCGCGCCTCTGATTAATATTCCTTCCAGGGCCTCCTGGTACTCTTGAACCTGAAAAATTGCCCCCCACCACGAAGAATGAAAGAGACCTTGTTAATTCTGGAACCAAACTGCAGGGCAGCACCTGACAACAAACCAATTAGAACTGGGAGCTGGCGTGAAGCCTGCACAAATATCTTCAGCTCCGAACGCAGGAAGACAAAGTCAGGAGGAGCTAAACCCATTCAAGGGGCCCTTTTCCTGGGTGGGTGTGTTTAAGCTTAGCCCCGCCTGTCAGGCGGTTGGGGACAGGGACACAGCATTCTGTCACGCGAGAACTGCTTCTTCCTCAGACTTCCCAGACTAGTCAGGTCTATGTCCCGCATCAGTTTCCTTTCCAGAGCCCTTTTTAAGTGCATAAGCTAAACAATTCACTCTAACTTTTCTTAACGTCATCTCTTCCAGTAGATTGTACACTTCCTGGGTTCCTTTGCCAGGGAGGTGGGAGATGAAAGCCAGTGTGATCCGTGCTATTCTGGATGCGGGGGGAGCATGTAAAAGGAGCAGCTGGCCCAGCTGTGAGGTGAAGCGGTGGTTTCTTAAAAGCAGCAGCATTGACAATGAACAAGTGAAAGCAGAGAGGGGTGGTGGGAGTTGGAACGAATGTTCCAGGCATTTGAGGAGGGGGCGTATGGTCAAAGGATTAAAAATATTGAGTGTGCTTGGGACACAGGACTCAAGGGAGACATGGTAAGAAAGTGGTGAAAACCAACTAGAAAACAAAGAGGAGTCCATCCCCATAGCAACCAGGAAGCGATTCAAGACTTTTAAGCAAGGAAATTTGCCTTTTGATCAGATCACTGTAGCGTAGGTGTGAAGAACGGAAGCAGTGGGGAGCAAAGTCAGAAGCCAGACCAGTTAGGAGGGCACTCCACTACGTCAGCTGTTAGCCAAGGGCACCTATAAAAGTGTTGGCCTGCTAACTGCAACCCAAGGTTGGTGGTTCCAACCCAGTCACTCTGAGTAAGACACACAAGACTATCTGCTCTCCTAGAGATTTACAGCTTCAGGAACCCTGTACTGGGTTGCTATCAATCAGAGCTGACTTGACAGCAGTGGGCTTGGGGCTTTGTTTCTGAAGGACAGCGAAACCACTGGCTGATTGGAAAAGCAGCAACCATTCTTTGGTGGTCCTCCATGTACCACCCCTCTTAGCACCCCTGCCCTTGTATCGTCCCGCTCCTTGATTATGGTGTGACCCAGTGACTTGCTTTAAACAACAGAATGGGAAAGAAATGAGTCTTCCTGTTCTGGACCTAAGCCTTCAGCACACTCGGTGGTTGCTACCTTTGTGCTCTGAGGAGAAAGAAGGGCTATCGAAGCAGCCTAACTGCCAGGGACTGCCATGCTGTGAGAAGCCAGAGACAGCCATGTGGAGAGACCATACGGGAAGATAAACAAAGACCCACTCTACCTCCCATCTGAGCTGCCAGTAAACAGTTAATACCACCTGGCCAGCCATGTAAGCAAGGCCGTCCTGAAAGGAGATCCGCCCTACCCCCCACCGGCTCCAAGAGCCACCTCTTCTGACAAAAGTTGAGTCCAAATTGCAGAACCGTGGGCAAATCAATAACTGCTGCTTAAGTTTGGGGATAGTATGTTAAAGGGTCACAGAACCAAAAGGCCTACACGCAGTTTTGAATAATCTATGTTCTAATAATAATACACCAGTAGAATGGACATGCTGATTATCAACACAACATCCACCGTTTCCTCACCTGAACGGCATCCCCGTTGAAAACGCCATCAATTATGAAATACGTCCAGAACACAGGCCACTCACATTCGATGTTTTCAAAAAGTTTGAGTTCGGCAGGGTCATAATGCAGTCGATTCGGGTCCTGGAACCAAAGCAAACGTACGTGCTCTAAAAGGCAGTAGCAGATTGCATCCACAACACCGCGGTACCCCACTGGCTCTCCCTACCTAAGCCACTCCATGGCAGTCTTGAAGTCGGCCACGATTAAAGAGGCTTCCACTATGGGTTAGGAATCGGGCAGCTAACCACCAAGCTGATGGTTCAAGTCCACCAGGCAGTTTGTGGGAGAAAGAGGAGACTGTCTGCTCCCATTTCCCTATAGAGGGTAGCTATGTGCGAGAATTGACAAGATGGCAGTGGGTTTATTTATTTTTTACTGTAATGGGGAGACATTGTTTTGGCAGTTTTCCATGGGAAATATGCCAGCAAGGCTAATCAAGAACACACATGACTCCTTGGTAGCTTATTAAATTTAGGTGTCCTGTGTCTCCGACCCATACATAAGAATTTGCCTCCCAGCGTGTTGGGCAGACAGTCGGCTTTATTGATCTCATTATGTTGGCCATGATGGCAAGAAACTGAGTACCCTTGTCTTCTCCTAGCTCCCTATCCTCTTGACGAACTCACTCATCACTTGTGTCTTATTGCCTAACTTCAGGCTTGCTGACTCCCAGATTAATGCACCCCTTTCCAATGCCCCCAGTGCATCACTATAATCAACAGAGGGAGACGAAAATCGTGGCAATGAAGATGTGAAGCAGTTAATGGATCATAAGAAGCAATCTTTGAATACAACCTCTCTCGGGGTTTTATAACCATCTCGAAGGAAGCGGCAGCATCCATAACGGCCCTGATGAGATAAAGGAAGAAAATGCAGTCATTATGGCATCACAGAAAGCAGCAGCATTTTTCATTGTAAAACCGGCCAGCCCTCCGCCCTCTGGATCTTTTCATAATAAAATTAGTCCCAAATGTTTTTTTCTTTGTGTTTTTTTTTTTTTGTAATCAGTACACAAAGAAGTTTTTTTCAAGCCTTGGCATGGTAAATGCAGATTTGCTCAGTGTGTTCCATTAATTAGCCTGATGGCTGTGAGCACAATGACAATACTCAGGGAATGGTCTTTGCTGAGTGGCAGGGACCCCCTGCGTGAGGGGCAGAAGCCAAGACAGACACGAGGACTGGCTTTCTTAGTTAGTCCTTCTCGGGCCTCTCAGGTCAGGCCCAGGACGTAACGGAGTCTCTGCCAGTCAGCAGCACCCTGTTGGGATTTGACAAGGAGGGAAAGAGAATCTGCTCTGCCGGTTTCCCAGACAAAGGCTCCCCGTGTTTCTCTGTAGTTTACTGAGCGTTACGAATGAATGGAGGCAGCAGTTTCTGAAACTGACCCCTTTAAGCCCTGGGTCGCAGCCAGCTTTGCAGCTTCAGGGGTCCATTCCCCCAGTGTCTTGAGAGGGCAGAGGCTGCTGCAGCAGCGCCTCTGGTAGCAGGAGGCTCCGCTTAGAACTTCCAGGAAAGGCTTTACTCCTGGCATTACTCCCTGCCTACACTAACTTCCAACTGAGGTTTCTTTTGCGTTTTCTCCATAGACTCATGATTGGATTGCTGCCACCTTGTTGGGGTGCGACTGGCGATCCTTTAAGCCCCTTTGTCCTCAGGTGTGAAAGCAACTTTCAGGAAATGCAACTTCAGCTGTGGAAACCTAGTTTTTGTTCATTTTGACCTGTAGGAGTTTTTAATAACATGCTCGGCTTAGGCTTCTGTGTCAGTTACTACATTTCACCGGAGGGCAGAGTTTTTAACCTTCATCTAATTCTGGTACGCCTAAATCCCCTTCCATTTAGGTAGAGAGTTTGAGACTATGGGTGTGTGTTTTCTGTCACTAATTCCATCACTTTCAAGAAATTCTCAAAGGGGGGTGTCTGTAACCTCTAAAGGGTTAAGTGGCTCTGCCCCAATGGTGGTGTTAGGTGCCATTAAGGAATTTCCGACTCATGATGATTCTATGTTCAACAGGACGAAACACCACCGAATCCTGTCCCTCCTCCCAATTGGTCTTTTTTGTTGTTCTTGTTTTTGGTTTTTTTGGCATCACTGCCTTCTGGTGGTGGGAGTAGGAGGCCCAGCCTTTGCTCCTGTGGAGCTGGAACTGAACCTCCATCCCAGTGGGCCGCAGTCCCGCACACAACCACTATGGCACCAGGGTTCAGCCCATCCCAATTGTTCTTAAGATTGAGTGAGAAATAGGGGTCAATGGTTGTGGCAATCACCTAATCTGGTGTCAATTTGAGGATTAAGAGTGTAGGGGTGGAGTCTAGCCTGTCAATCTGCAGACAATCAATGGGACCTCTGTGTGGGCATGGCCTTCTCTGAGAATTCTGGGACATCTGGTACTTCTTCTTGGAAGCAGGAGACTCTTGCAGATATTCGACTGACAGAGCCCTGGGTGCTGAGAAGTCATGCAGAGACCCCTGCCAGCTGAGATGCTTACAACGCCTTTGGCTCCTCAGACTTTCTACCCACTGGCCTGTGATCATCCTGCATTCGGGATCATTGCATGTGTTTCGTGAGTCTGAAGAGGATTTCATAGATTGGCATCGGACATATGAGCTGTTATTGGACTTATGACCTTGGGCTGAACTGGGTTGGGATGTTTTTCTCAATGTCCAATTGCTCTTGTAGATGAAGTTCTCCCTTATAGACACGTGTGTGTTTGCGATATTTGTTTCTCTAGTCTACCGGGACTAACACAGTGGTGCTCCTTGAAGTCTGCTCTCGGCGAGTTAGGAACAGATTCAAGTCACTTCCCCACTTGGAGACCTCTGAGAAATGGAGCAGCAAGGCCAGGCGCGCGGCTGCATGCTATCCTGGGCCAGCCACACTTAGCCTGGACTAAAAGACACAGGCACAACTGGCGCTTACCTGGAGCTTGGAAATAATTTCATTTTTGGTCACATTCACTAGGTTGACATCTTCCACTGCAAAGGCTGGGAAGGAAATGATGGAAAGCAGCCCCGCATCAATCTCTTTCGACGTCGATGCTCTTGGCAGCATGGAGAAGAGGATGGACTGAAAGGAAACCAGAGACGACTTTCACGGGGCGGGCGGTGTGGACGCTGAGATACAGAACCCAGCGCCCAGAACTCAGAGGCGGCTGCCAATTGGGGGTAGAGCTTGGCCTTAACCACAATGCCCTGCAAGGCCTTGCCTGGTGGGCCAATGAGTCCTGCTTCTTGGGGAGAAGGGATCGGGGAGTTCCCTGTGCTGGGAACTCCACACTCTCCCTTCCTTGCAGGCCCTCCACAGACCATGGCTATTAGGTACCTCCCCCAGGACTACCTGTGTAGGCAGGCTGGCGGACAGACACCAGGAAGAATACACATGGAATACGCAGGTCCGAAGGCTACAGAGCTCATGGGACTTCCACTAGAGAGCACACCTATGAAGATGCACAGCGCCTGACTCTATTCAACTTCATGGTCAAGAAAGACCGGAATGCGTGGGCTGGGGGGGAGGGGGGCGATGCAGGAAGTGGCATGATCAAGGCTTCTCGCTCTTTCCTAGGCCTTCTCTTTCTGGAGCCAGGCACTCACATCTACCGCACGAGGTTTCTGTGGAAAGCTTTTGATGGCTTTGACCTTCTTGGGCCTAGCACAGTACCTGGCACAGTGATCAATTATGCAATCGGTGAGTGCTTAATAGAGCCCCCCCCCCCCGAATCTGGATCAAATCACTCTATTCTCTGGTCTGCATTTCACAGAAACTCTATCAATGTGTCATTTCTCTCACCCATCTCATCTCTACCCCATCCTGTACAACCAAGTGAATCGGAGCTACCTCGTCATTCCATGTGGGGCACTGTGAAAAGAACTATGGGGAAACCACCTGTATCGAACACACATGAAGCCAATTTTGCTGGCAGCGAAGCAAGGTGGCCTTGGTCATTGATTCTATGCACACAATGGCAGGACGGTGACTTATGTTTGTTCCTTAAGTCAATGGCCTGAACGGATTGAACCAGATACTCATAACCATCTTGTGAGGCAAGAGAGGAAGACCTTTGTCTGCCCGTCTTATGGATGAGGAAACTGAGGCTTAAAGCAGCCATGTGACACCATGGCTAGATCAGATCTAGGATGTCTGGACCAGGCTGTTCTTTTATCTCCGGAACAAGGAGCCCTGGAGGTGTAGGGAGTAAGCTCTCGGCTGCTGACCGTAAAGTTGGCAGTGGGTTGAACCCTCTCATTACTGCATGGACAAGAACTGGATGAATGGCCTCCACAGAGCTGAGAGGCTAGGAAACCCCACTGGGGCAGTTCCCCTCTGTCCTACAGGGTCTCTATGCGTTGGAATCCTCTCTAGCGCAATGGGTTGTGGCTCCAATAAACGATCTGTTACCTGGCAGTGCTCAACCTCATCTGGCAGGACATGGATCACCGACTTGCGTCCTCCGTGAGCTCCAAAAAGGTCCAGTTCATCAATTGCCTCAAGAGCTGCCTACAAGCACGGGTACAAGTTACTTTTCCTTTCTAGTACACACGCCCTCCCACGTCTTCACATCCTCATTAAGCAATCCTGCTTGCAGTGGCTAAGAAGCAGTGCTGAAGGCCGCTGCTCCCTGCAGGAACAAGGCAGAGAAATAGAAAACCAGGTCCCACAACCGAATGTCAAAAAATGAAATAGGAAGAAGTTCACGGCATGGTGTGTGTGTGTGTGTGTATGTGTGTGTGTGTGGTTAAGGTCAGGGCCAGCTGTTCTTTCCCCTATTGTAGCCATTCATGCCTCACCGCCCTATAAGCACCACCCTGGTGCTTCAGAAAGTTCATCCTGTCAGCAATAAGGATGTTTCCAGTCGGTTTCCCTAAACAGCATTATTTACAGGCTGTATGCGCGTGTGTGCGCGCACGTGTGTGTGTCTTTTGAAGAGTCTAACTCTGTGGCCCTTACTCTGTCCTAAAATAGATGTCAACCTTGAGGAAGGGGGAGGGAGCACAGAAGGAAGGAGGGAGGAGAGGGGGGAGGGAGATGAGGTGGGAGGAGAAGAGAAGGGAAGACAGGAGGAGGGAGGATAGCAGGAGGAAGGGAGGAGAGGAGGAGGGAGGATAGTAGGAGGGAAAGGGGAGGAGGAAGAGTAGAAGGAGCATGGAGGGCAGGAGGAGAGGGGGAGGGAGGGCAGGAGCAGGGAGGATAGCAGGAGGGAGAGAGGAGAGGGGGAAGGAGGATAGCAGGAGGGAGGGAGGAGAGGAGGAAACAGCCCAGCCCAGGCTCTCTGGCTGTATGAGCCACACAGGTGGGCTGTATTTGGGCTGAGTCGCCTATGCATGAATTGGAATACTTTCACAGCCAACTCCATGGCCCCCAGTACTGTATAGATCTGCAGGCTTCATGTTACTTGTCTGCCCCCAACTCCAAAATGGGCCCGGTCTTCCGGCCCATTAGGGCCCAGACATAACTGACAAGACACCCCACATCTAAAAACCCTCGATGACCCTCAGGTGAATGCACTGGTTAGCTGGAGTCACTTCAGCTCTGGTTGTTTTACCTCTGGGTCTCCGCAGGTGCTCACTGGCAGCTGACTTTTGACAAAATGTGCTCAAACTCAAAACTCACTGCCGTCGAGAAAGTTATGAGTCATGGCAACCCTACACTAAGGTGACCAGACATCACACTTTTTTAAAAACAATTTAACAATGTCCTGCATCGTTTTGAAATTAAAATAACTATATTACAATACTATTTTTGCATTCTATGAAAATTTTTGTTGCTCCATATAGACCAAGCTTTTAATCAAGAACTCGCCCCACCCCCCACCCGTCAATGGTGTCCCCCCATAAAATCTGGTCACTTTACCTATAGGGCAGGGCAGAACTGTGCCTGTATGTTTCTGAGACTGTCACTCTTGATAAGGTTAGAAGTCTCCTCTTTTTCCCTTAAGAGGCTGGTGGTTTCGAACTGCAGACTTGTGCCTAGCAGTTCAATGTGTACGGAACCCACTCCGCCACCAGGACTCCCTTGAAAAATGCTAGTCAGATTAAATCCAGAGTGCTCCTGGAGCATACAAAAGCAACCCCAAAAGAACAAATAGGTAACAGTCACCTTGGCCATTCCGACAGAGCTTGCATTCAACTCCGGTATTCCCTGGTTCGTCTTATCGCCACGTTCCCACATTCCGTAATCCTGGGGGAGAGCAAGGCAGTTAGAGTGGATGGAAAAAGGCAGGTGAGAAGGAATGAGGGGTGGGAAAAAGAAACAATTCCCTGATGTGAAATGGGCGGCCTCGTCTCAAAGGCTCCTGAATCCGTGGTTTTCTGTCATCAGCCTCAGTTGATCTGACCTCGGCAGATTAAGTAAAACTTAGGTGGAACAAGAACCATGCAAAAACAAACAAACCAACAAACAAAAAATCCTCTCTCAATGTCTTTCTCCAGAAAGTTATTAATTGGCATGGATCTCCAGATTTGTAGGAAAGGGAAAGGATCTTTCATTTATCTTAACATCAAATAGCTGTCCCTCTATTTAGCCAATCCCTTTGAATGTTTATCAAATTTGAAGGTGGCGTAAAGAAACTCCAACAGGGTTATAAGCCGTTGAAACCAATAGAACCATTTAGGCCCTGCCCCTGGGGGGAGAGGTGGAGAGAAGGAGAGAAGCTCAGTGAGTAAGTAACCAGACTAAGTAACTGCAGCCAAGGTTGAAAGGGGCGGTGGAGAACACTGCTTGTCCTGGTGTGCCCACACTGTTGGGGAGACCCTGGCTCCAAACAGTCCACACAGCGGACTTGGTAAACGAGGGACATCCAGAAGTTTGTGGAAAATTCCATTTTCTTTGAACTCCATTTTTCTACCCACTTGTCTCCTTAGTGCTCCCCCCCCCTTAAAGATCATTATTTTCACTTAAAGGAACAAAAGCGCTTGAAACTGCTTTAAAGGAAGGCCAGGATGGAGATGCACGGTGGATACACTACCACCCAAGGCGACGGAGACTGGGGCCCGAGCCAAAGAGCGAGGGGGTATCTATCTATGGATTTCTACTCCCTGAAGATGGAGATTTTCAAACATGTGAGCTGTAAGGAAGACTAGGTGGGGGTCAGCGAGCCCTGCAGTGGGTCCCGGGGTGCCTGCCTTGGGTCCTCAGGCCTTACAATAGTGTCTTGGCTCACACCACACCACACGGAGCCAAGTAAGGAAGCTCAGGGCCTGCTTTCACCTGGCCCTTTCCCGGCCAGTGTCCCTCCACAGTGGCAGCAACGATGGGCTTGGGCATGGAAACCACCAAGATGACGGTGCAGGGCCGGGTGGCGCTGTCTTCAGTTATACACAGGGTCACCCAGCATCGACTCAATGACATTTCCCCCCGCCCCCACCCCCACCCCCAGAAGTTGGGAGGCAGACAGCCAGCTGCTGCAGAAAGGAGGAAAGCGAAGAAAGGCAGGGACGGAGCAGCAACAGCAGCGAAAGAGGTGGCGAGGCGCCCTCCTGAAAGAGCGGTACCACAGGTCCAGGCCCTGACATTGGCGATGGAGTGGCTCTGAGGGACCCTACAGGTGTCCGCGGTGATGGCAGAAATCCACTGCCAGAAATGCGGCTAAGTGAGCTGAGCAGGGTGTGAGAGGAGTAACTGTTCCCCCAGCTCCGAGCTTCACAGGCAGGCCACCGGCAGGCAGACTTGTCCCGAGAAGCTCAGAGGATGCCTGTACATCCTTTTGTGCGCGGGATGTGCACAGAAGAGAGCAAGCCGACTTGCTGGTGCTGAGAGCGGACCTGCACGCGCGGGGGGAGGGCCTTCCAGACTTTGACTGCATGCTCCCTGATCATGGTTCTTCCTAAAGAACCCATTTGACCGGCAGTCCGCTCTGTGCGTTCTGAGTGACCATCGCAATGAATTTTCACACGCAGCAGAGAAGAGCGCGCCTACGCCATGCGAGGGTGGCTGCTGTCACAACAGGTGGGCGAGTGGAGGTACCAGTATGTCTGACCCCCACATCACGGCAATCAGCTTCGTGCCGGCGATTAGCCATCCCCCTGGTAAAGGGAGAGGACTCAGACATTACTAAGACCACAATGTCAACGCAGAGAGCCCGGATGCATTACAAAAACAACAGTCTCTAAATATGTCCCAAGACCCAAAGGCACCACACACTTTATACGCGTAGGTGACACCATCTGATGGTTCCGGTTTTTCGAACCTCTGGTCAGTCCCCAGAAGTCCAGCCCTCAAAGCCCTGTGGGGTTTGTCTTTTTTCCAGCTGAGGACCAACATCCCCAGCCCCCCGCCCCGTAGAGACACCCAGGGATGATACTTACAGCAACTTTATAGGCAGCTTCGATGTAAAACACCAGATTCTGTATGAAGGCCACCTCATCCAGGGTGAAAATAATGCGTAAGCCTGGGAGAGAAACACGCAGTGAGGATGAGGCAGAGTACACAGCTCACACTTGGAAAGCTTTGATCCTCATTTTCACTTTCCCTACTGTTCGAAGTGTCGAACATTACATCTGCAGGAGGTCACAATGGTTCAATCTCGGAAGGAAAAGCATATGAGAGAAGAGGAGAGAAGAGTTGGAAGAGACTGTCTTTCTGTTTGCGCCCTGGAGTACATAATGGCTGACAAGTGCGGAGAAGGGGGCTGTTGGATTTGTTCAGAGAAAGTCTATTGAGGCTATCCTGCAAGCCAGAGAGTGGGTGCCGTTCCTGATGGCTGAGAAGGGAGGACCCCAACTCTGGAAGACAGCACAACTCCCCTATAAAAGGCCCCCTTCCCAGGACCCGCCCAGGAGCCACAGAGAGCTAGCTGGCCTTGTGCTGGTGTCCTTCAAGGTACAGGTTGCTGTGGCAGATTTGAGCATGCGCCTGACCATTGCTAAGGGGGAGGGGGGCCTTATCAAAACAACTCTATGGGGCAGGGTGAGATGGCCCCTGCGAGTTCCCGTGATGCTAACTCTTTACAGGAGGAGAAAGCCTCGTCTTCCTGCAACAGAGTGGCTGGTCGTTTCAAACAGGCCAACGCATGACCACTGAGCCATCGGGTGGGAAGTGACTCGATGCAGTGTGTTCGGTTTGGGTTTTTGGAAGGGGAGTCTAATTAGTAAAATAGTAAGACATGCTGGCATCATGTACAAATAGTCTTTGAATCACGTGTATCAGAAGACGTTAAACAGGTGATCAACGCTGGGATCGCAACAATTGTAATAACATTAGGAAAATAAAGTCACAGGAATAAAGGTAGACCTGAAGGAGCTACAGTAAGATTCACTGATAGTCATTAAAATTATGTTTATGAAGAGCTTGCAAGGTCAAAGGGGAAATGCCTAAATTACAATATGCTGTTAGGAAGACTAGGCTTAGTCTTAACAAGACTAAGACTAAGGACCCCAACAAGGTCCTTAGTCCTTGGGGAAACAAGATGGCCTTAAATCGATAAATAAAACTACTACCAAAATATTACTTGGAGGAAAAACATTCAAATGAAAATTGGCAGTGGGACCTTTTCTCTTTTCTAAAAGGTCTATAGTAAAGTTCTAACTTTCTGAACCGGGAGGGATTTTTATAAGCCCCCAGTTTATTCATCTAGCTATAATGAGGCAACTTGGGGATTTCTGAGAGTCCGAGAGTCGGAAATGAACGGGAACCCGGCACATGGGAGCAGCGTCAGTTGGCCGCGCAGGTGAGAAGGACTTGGACGCAGCAGGGGAGGTGGCTGGCCCCGCGCAGGAAGATCTGGAGCCTGGTGGTTATCAGACGGCCTGGTGCCAGGCTGCCATCAGAGCTGGCAGTCATGGCTTCTACGGGAACACCACAGGTGGTCGGGAAGTTGGCAGCCAACTCAGAGCTCAGGCATGACAGGCTGGCCCTGCCACCAGGACTGCACAGCCGAGCTCTGGAAATGACGTCGTTTGAAGGGAAGGTGGGTAGACGGGGCTGGTCCAGAAGAGGGTGGCCTACAGAGCGAGGAGGAGCACTGAGGTGTGAGGCTGCTGCAGCGGAGGAGGGGGGATGTTCCACTGAGGTGGCTTGAGGCACTCAGTGAGAGGCGCCGTGAAGATAGGATCAGCTGGCAGAGCTGTCTCAACCGCCCTTGACCTGCAAGTACTCACATTACAGACAGGGAACTTGCACCACCTGCCTGGCAGAGAGCCAAACACGAGCTCTAGGATGAAGGAACCGGCTTCTGTTTTCGATGAACAGCTGGTTTAAACACTGAGCTGCACATTCCTTGAAGGAATGAGTCACTGGGCCTGGGGACACTGAGGACTACTGGCTTAAAATAGTCCACAAAGACATCCTACTTTGGTGAGGAGGACTGAAGCTTTTAAAGCTCAGGAGCAGCTAAAGAAAGAAGAAGTGTTGAAAACGGAAAGACGTGTGGAAGCAATTAGCCCAGTGGACTAATAAAGCACCCCACCAACAGTCTCTGTGTTCCTGAGACCTGAAGAACTAGATGGTTCCTGAGTATCATGACCAACTGCTCTGCAAAGGGTCATATGAGAAGGTCCTGGATAGAGTGGGAGAAAAATGAGGAACAAAACAATTATGAAAGAGACCAGGTGTACTAGTTGGGCAAAGATAGGTGGGGGACCCCCTTCCCCAAGACTGGATCTCTTTGTCAGCCTTCATGTCTATCACTGAATTTATCACTGTAGTAAAATTATCAACCAGTTAAGATCAGAAGGGCAGCATTTACCCCAGGACAAAGTTCAGAGGATTAAGAGAGGATGGGGAACAGACTGAGGGTTGAGGGGACTGCAGTGGACGAGCTGAAACAAAATGAGGATGAACTGATGATCCACTCAGAAGGACTTTGCCTAATTCACAAAACATTGTTAACAATGGAAAATGAACACAATTCGACATTCCCCCAAGCTCCGTTCTGGATTGTCCTGCCCTACATAAAGGACCTACTCACCTGAGGCTGTCATCTGCGCTAAGAAGAGGAGAAAGAGGGAGGTGGCGTCCACCTGGAGATGGCCCCACTGGTCGTCACCCACCACGGTGCTGCAGGTAGCACTGTTGTACTTGGCATGAAGGCTGTCCTTGGTACTCTGTGATTTTTTGAACTTCTCCACCTTGTCCACCTGAGGCAAAAAGCGAGTGCGTTCCCATTAATGAAGGCTCCAATACTTGCATCAAGTCTCCGAAACCAGAGGGGCAGAGAGCAGCTAGTCTTTGTGAGCGAGCTTGGTCGACCCGCCAGAAATGTTCCAGCCCACTTGGATTTGAGCACGCACTATCAAGTGAGGGTCAGGTTCAAGGGCTTCCTTGTCTCTTTATCCCCAGCTGTGATGCATGCTAGGCACTCAATGAGAGAGGGGAGGGAGGGATATGGATGGGCCTGAAAACATTATACTAACGTAAGTCAGACTAGAAGAGTAAATATTCTGCTGTCCCACAGATATGAGAGATCTCGAACAGACAAACCCACAGAGACCAAGGAGAATCGGGGAGAGAAGGAAGGAAGAGGACCCATTTCAATGTCAACTTCTTGGTTCCTGATGCTGAAAGGAGAAAAGCAACTATGCTTTTGAAAACTAGGGGGCAGCTGATTGAAGGTGGGACTGTGGTTTTGAACTTGGAAAGATCTGAGTTTAATATCCTGTCAACGGTAGTATCCTGTCAACAACAACAACAAAGGCCCTCACTGCCATCAAATTGATTACAAAAGCAGGAAGTCTCATCTTTCTCCCTCAGAGCAGCTGGTGGCTTTGAACTGCTTATCTTTTGGTTAGTAGCCCAACGCCTTCCCCACTACACCACCAGGGCTCCTATCTGCAGTATGTGTGTCATGCATTGTTGTATCTGCCATCATGAAAAAGACCAGGGGACCAGTGTCAAGGTTTCAAATGAAAAGGGAAGTTGCGGCTGAGCTCCGGTGGCGTAGTGGTTGTGCGCGGGACTGTGGCCCACTGGGTTGGAGGTTCAAATCCAGCAGCAAGGCTGGGCCTCCTACTCCCACCACCAGAGGGCAGTGATGCCCCCCCCCCAAAAAAAAAACAAAAAAAAAGAAAAGGGAAGTTGCTGTTTGTATCTCCACAGGGAGCAAGGACCAGACTTCAACCTGGTGCTCCAACACGTGAGAGCACCATACGAGCATGAGGCAGGGAACCAACAGACAGGTCTGGGGGACCGCCGCCCCCCACCCCGCAGAAGAATTCACTTCAGAGGACAGCACAGAAGCTACAGTTCAGGGAGTGGAACTTGTCTGATCAGAGCACACAGGAGCAAATAAAGGGGGAGGGCGAGAGAGTGGAGCAAGTCCTGACCCATCAAGTCCTGAGGAAGATATTCCTGCTCGGAGCAGCCACTGCACAGAGAGGACGGACCAGAGGGCCAGGCCGCACCACAAAACACGGCATCAGTCACCGACCCACAGCACTACGGTGGGACAACACTGGAGACACAGTGCGGGAATTGTGCCCAATCTGACCCCACCAGACTGTGGCGAAACACTAAGGGTGTGCAACAGAACAGCAAGGGAAACACAGCAACCAAATCCGGAGGGAATACCAAAAATAGGCTTTGGGGCCAGGTCATGGCACCCCATCAGACCCGACCAGGAAACACTGAACTTGAACTATTTACAGGTTTTTCCTTTTTTTTGTCCTTGGTTTGTTGTGGGATGAAGACAGAACTTTTTCACAATTATTATACTCCAAATATTAAGCAAACTGCTTACCAGTATTTGTTATGGAAGTTAAGTTAGCTATACTCCCTGTAGTTCCCAGTTACTTAAGGCCTTTGTGTTGTCTCACTACAGAGCTAACTCCCCTGCTGTTAGGATGATGGCTCTCTTCCTTTGAAGCCTGTGGGTGGATTCACATGCTGATGTTAGTGATCTCTAGCTTAACCTGCTTAGCTACATCCAGGAGTCTGGGGTCTGGTCTCCTCACATGGGACGCTGGTAGCTCCCTTTCCTATAATGTGTGCATATGGCACAACCCCTTTCTGTGACTGTATGTCCTTGCCTGTAATTAGGGGCCTGGCTTGGCTCCAGAGGTTATATAGGGATGGGACGTAGGATAAAGGCTCTCTCTCCTGTCCCTCAGCACAGGGCATTCTCCCTCATCATGTAATCCCTTCCCCCACTCTTTCTCCACGTGGACTACCTAGTGGGATGGAGGTGAGTGTGTACTATGAAACAATATGTCCCACTCCTATTGTTCCTTTCTCTCTCATGATCTCTATATCGTTAATATAATAAATAATAATTATCGCTGTACAACTGCCTGTTGAACCTTTGCTGTGAGTATATCAGAGGCTGGTCACCTTCTGATAGTTTGTTGTTGTTCTGTTGCTTTGTTTTGCTTTTTTTGTGCATATTATTATCTCTGCAGGTCTATCTAGATAAGATAGGTGGGATAAATAATCTGGAGGAGACAATAATGGGGCTGACAGTTCCAAGGGTACATGGGAGAGGGGGAAGCAGGAGAAAGGAAGTGGGTGTTAACAAACCCAGGGACAAGGGAACAAGTGATCCAAAATTGATGGCGAGGAGGATATAGGAGGCCTCTTAGGTTTGATCAAGAGCAGTGTATTACTGAGAGGGATTACTGAAACCCAAATGAAGGCTGAGAATGATAGGGGGACAAAAGAAATAGAGGAAAGAAATAGGCAAAGGGCATTTATAGAGGTCTAAACACAGGCATATACATATATAAATATATATGACAATGGAGAAATAGATCTATGTGCATATATTTATAGATTTAGTATTAAGGTAGCAGATAGACATAGGGCCTCTAACTCAAGTGCTCCCTCAATCTAAGAGCACTTTGTTCCATTAAACTGGCATTCCATGATGCTCACCTTCCTGACATGATCACTGAAGACAAAGCGGGTGCATAAGCAAATGTGGTAAAGAAATCTGATTGTACTAGATATCAGAAGATACACCATCTGGGGTCTTAAAGGCTTGAAACAAACAAGCAGCCATCTAGCTAGGAAGTAGCCAAGTCCACATGGACGAAGTACACTAGCCTGTGTGATCACAAGGTGTCAATAGGATCAGTACTGAAAAAACAAAATGGGGTCTGGCCCTGTGGTCCTCTCTGTGCAGTGGCGCCTCAGAGCAGAATATTGTCCTCAGGATGGGTGGGTCAGGATGCGTTTCACTCTCTCTCCTCCCCTCCCTCAGATCAGGCACCAAAGAACAAAAAATCATTAACATTGTGAATGAGGTGGCATACGGAGTGAGGACCCAAAGCCCATCTGTAGGCCTCTGGACATCCCCTTACAGAAGGATCATGGGGAGGAAACGAGCCAGTCAGAGTGTAGTATAGCACCGATGAAATATACAACTCTCCTCCAGTTTTTTAATGCTTTTTCCCCACCGACTATCATGATCCCAATTCTACCTTGCTAATCCGACTAGAGCAGAAGATGTACACTAATACAGATCAAAGCTGGGAATTCAGGACAGATAAACACCTCAGGACCAGTCAAGAGAGCAACAATACGAGGAGGGGAAGGGGAAGGTGCGGGGGAGGAGAAGAGGGGAACAAATGTACACATGTGCTTGACACAAATGTACAAATGTGTTTGATACAATGAGTATGTATTGATTTTGATAAGAGTTGTACGAGCCCCCAATAAAATGATTTTTAAAAAAGAAAGTCTTTTTTACACTAGAATATATACTTGCTCTTCTAGGAGTGGCTTTAAAAAAAGTTGTTTTCCTTATTAATCTTTTGCAAAGAAATTCTTACACAACGGCCTTTATGGCTGTAGTCCTATCTATCCAAAAAACCACCCCAACTGTTGTCAACTTGACTCATCATGACCGTCTAGGACTGAGAACACCTGGCCCTGTGCGTTTCCATGGCTGTCAACAATCTTGACAGGGGCAGAAAGCCTCAGCCTTCTCTTGCCGGGCAGTGGGTGGCTTGAACTGCTGACCTTTCAGAGAGCTGCTGAACCGCTGCTCCACCTAGGCTCCTTGTTGGTCCTGATCATGTAATGAGACTACTGAAGATCCCCTTAGATAGAGACACTAAGCAAACCTAGTTTCAATTTCTCTTCATCTGAGAAGTTCAAAAGGCTTGAAGATCTGCAGCTGTCACGACTCCAAGGACATGAAGCACCCACACCGATGACCCCACACGCGTCGCTCTGCGCCTACCTGTCTCATCATGCACTGGAGAAGTCCCCGCATCAGTTTCACCACATTCTGTGGAATAAAGGGGGTTCAGTTAGGGTCACTGCTGCACAGAGACCTCCGGAAAAGGCAACTCCCCAGCATAACCAAGTCGCTGCCATTTCCACTGCTCTACTCCAGCACAGAGAAGGAAAAATCTTCACCAAGTGGCTTAATCTCAAGTAATGGGGCTGGAGAAGACAGTGCCCTCCAGCGCGAAAATATCGTGACGCATGACCATTTTAGCAACAAGGTTTTCTCTAAGCCCAGGCCTCTGGAGCATTATGTCACTGCACTTAGTAATTTATTTTCATTGCCCTAGGGATGCATTAAGTCTTACCGCACCTCGCCTCCCCAAAGACATGACGCTTTGCCAACATAGCCAATCGTGACCTGGTTAGTGGACTAGTCAGGACAATTCAGGCAAAATGCACGTGGCAGCCAATGGTACTGAATATTATGAGTCACTAGCACCAAAAAGAACACAAATTAATCTATTAGACACACTGTCCCGGCAGTGGCCAAAGCGCTTAATCTGGATTAGCTCTCATTCTTTCAACAACCTTAAGAGTTGGGGGTTATTCTTGCTCCACTCTGTAGATGAGGAAGCTACGGCGGAGAGAGATGAAGTAACACTGCTAACGTCACAGCTGGCAAGGGAGGGGGCAAAGTCACACAGGCAGGCACGCATGAGGTCTGACTCTAGGGTTCAGGCTCTTAAACGGGACCCTGTGATGTGCCCCTCACTTCCCCCACAATTCAGGCCCCTGTAAAACTAACTGCGGTAGTTACATCATTTCATGTCCACTTGAAGATATATGAGTGTGGGGGTGACATTCAACCTGTCAATCAGGTCACAGCCAGAGGGTGCCTCTTTGGGGGTGTGGCCTTCTCATAAGGAGGGCCCTGGGGAACCCTTCCCCCAGCCCCTCCCCAACTGCCGTCACCTTCCTGTCAGTGGACCCTGGCTGCTGGCAGAGCCCTGGAGAGGCCCTCACTGCCCTGGGCTCCACACAACTTTGCACCCACTGCCCGGTGATGTTCCTGCACTCTATCATTGCATGTGGCTTCGTGAGTCTGAAGAGGGACTTAGGCTCAAGGATCTTACTTGTGGACTTGAGTGAGACTAGGCTGGGACGTTTTCCTGATACACAATTCCTTCTTGATATAAAACTCTTCCTGACATCTATGAGAGTCACTGGATTTGTTTCTCATGTCAACACGGCCTAATCAACTATACTTTTTATGTTTTATCAAAACTACTGTAAGATGACTTCATTAGGATCTGGAGCAGAGGAGACTGTGTGGGTCAAAGTTGTCTTGCTGACAAGTCCCTCGCTCCCAGGGCCTCTCCTCACAGAACCTAAGGGAGGAAGCCAGTGAAGTCGGGAAAGAATCAAGCTTTGAGATCCTTCTACCGCTAAAATCCGAATACTCTAGAGCTTGACACTTGGGGTTATACACTTTCAGAGGAGAAAATGTTAGCTGGCAGGGTTACGTCGCATTGTTATAATTAACCCGGCCGACAGTGGCTAGCATAAACAAAGTCTCCTCAAACACAGACAAGTCTTTTTCCATTACGAACAGGCCCTGGGGCGGAGGAGCATCTGGAAATGTGGGCGTGGAGGGGTTCTGCTTGCACCGATGGTCAAGGATCTGGGGAGACAGCTGGCATTTTGTGAGCAGGGGACTGAATACTGATTGTTCTACCATGCACGGGGCAGTCTGACACTTTGGGGAGCTGTGCCACTTAAGACCTCAGGCTTCTACTTCTCTGTATTCTCACACAGTTGTTTTCTGTTTTGCTAGGAATAGCCATCCTAGAGGGCGTGGAGGGGTAGCTCACTGTGGTTTAGGTTTGCATTCCCCTAAGCATCTTTTCACATGCTTATTGGCCATCTCAATATCTCTTTTGGAAGTGCATCTACGAGTCCTTTGAGACAAAATTGCCCATCGTAGATGGCAATGTAAAAAATGGCCCAGCCACTGTGGAAAAGTGCTTGGCAATTCCCCAGAGAGCGAAACACAGAATTACCATACGACCCAGTAATTTCATGTCTCCTAAGAGACATGAAAACGGGGACCCCAAGAGATACTGGAGTACTCTGAAAAGTTTGTGACAAAATGGAATAAGATAATGTAATCTTTCTATGAACTTTGTGAGGCCCCTGTACGTACGTTCATTGTGGCATTATTCACAATAGCCCAATGGTGGCAAAATCCCCCATACCCATCAGCAGAGCAATTGGCTACATGAAATGTGGTACATAATATGAGATAATCAGCCATCGACAGAAATGAGATGCTGATACATGGCACCATATAGATGAATCTTAAAAATAGTAAGCTGGGTGAAATGAGACACAAAAGGTTGAGTATTATACTATTCCACTTCCTGCTATGTTGGTATCAATCTAGAATATGCCAATTTCCAGATACCAAAATTTATTAGTGATTACCAGGGGTTAAGAAAGGGTCTAGGGGAGGTTATTGCTAAAGGTATATTAGGTTCCTATTTTGGGTGATGTAAAACTATGTGTGTCTTCATGCACATACCTACTGAGTACAATTCATGCTACTAAATTGTTCACTTAAAGATGGCTGAAGGCAACTTTCTGTTTTATATATTTCACCACAAACATTTTAGAATCACCTTTGTTCAGAAGCATAGCTTGTGTAGAAATATGTATAGAAGTGATAAAGACTGGTTAGGCAAACAGATAGCTGGGAGTTCAAAGTTTGGAGGGCTACTTTCCTAGCTCATGTGATCACGGTGGTTTTGTTGAAGGGCAGATTCTGAGAGAGAAGGCAATTGAGAGGCGGAGACTGTGCCCCAGACACAAAGCAGAGGCTGACACCTCATAGGCCCACACAGCCACTTCCATGCCGACTTCAAATGCAAGCAAAAGATGTTGAACAGCCAAGACCGTCCCAGGCATCAGCCCCCATTACCTGTTCCAGCTCATAGGCCTTGGCCTTGTCCTCATCTCGGTCGGCATTCTTGCGGTAAGCCATTCCCAAGCCCCACACGGCCAGGATGCTGTAGATGTTGTCCCGTACCCAGGCATCCTTCTGCTCTTGGCTGGCGGAGAGCAGTCCTGTGACGGGATTCTATTCAAAAAAGACACAAGGACTTGTAAGCCCAGTTCCCATAGCCCCTGGGCAGTGAATGCTTACCTTGGGGGGGAAGATGGGAGGCAGCGGAGGATGGGGGTTGGGAAAGGACTAAAGAAATTGGGGTTCCAGTCCTTGCTCTGCCACAAAGTGTGCTCTTGGGCAAGAAATTGCATCACTTTTCTAGGATTCCATTTCCTTACTGTAAAGTCTGAGTATTGGACTCGACAATCTCTAAGGAACCATATTATCTCATGATCTCGCTCTTTTGCTCCCAGATGAAGATCACACTGTTGTAGGTGACAGAGAAGCAGCGGCAGCACGTATAAAAAAGGCTGTAAGGTGCTTATGCAAGCTGTCTGCGTCACGGGTTTTTGATCTTCTTGGACCTCACCGTACCACTTGGGCTTGTGGACCAGTGAGGCATTTACCTAATCCAGGCTTTAGCCACCCACCTGCAAACTAAGTACCTTAACTGCCTACAAGCCAGGTACTGAGCAAGAGGCCAGCTGGGAGTCTGACTGACTGATGGGGTTACCTGTACTGATTTCAAAAGGCCGCTGAGTCATGAGAAAGCCAGGCCTGCACTCAAAAACGTGTACATGGATCTTCACAGATTAATCTCAACTGCCAAAACGTGGGAGTTACTCAAATGCCCAGCAATTGATGAACGGATAAGGAATCTGGGCTAGTCCCACCCAAGGGATGTGATTTACCCACACAAAGGGCTGAAGTCCTGACTCATGCGACAGCATGGGTGAACCCTGGAAAGGTTCTTCTGAAAGAAGTCAGACATGTCCTGTGATCCCACTGGAATGTAAGCTCCAGAATAGGCCAGTGCACAGCAACACAGAGTAGATTGGTGGCTAAGGGGCGGGGAGAATGAGGGGCAGCCCCTTAGGGGCACAGAGAACCCTTTAGGGACGCCAGAAAAGTTCGGGAGCAAAGCAGAGGTGTGGGTGTACAACACTGTGAATGGAACAAAAGCCGCTGAATCACACACTTTGCATGGATGAGTGGTGTGGTGTGTGAAGTCTGCGTCAATAAAGCTGTTATCTAAAAACAAGCCAGTCTTAATAAAAATGGAGAAGTTAGGGAAAGTGACACATAAACCCACACCTCTGAGGAATTTTCCTTAAAAATGTCTAGAGAAGGGGGGAGCGGGGAGGGAGGGGGAAAATGAGGAGCTGATGTCCAGGGCTCAAGTAGAAAGCAAATGTTTTGAGAATGATGAGGACAGCAGGTATGTGAAGGTGCTTGACACAATGAATGCATCTATGGTTTGTGATAAGCATTGTACGAGCCCCCAACAAAATGATTTATTTAAAAAAATGTCTAGAGAAATGTGCAGCTGATACAATGCACCATAACCATCACAATCTGGTCAGTTTAAACAGTATTACTTCAATATTTATAAGAGGATTTTCGAGCAATTTCTGTTGGGAGGCTTTCAGAGTGTCGATACCAAGGTTATTCAGCTAAGCAACAACAACAAAACTGGGAGAGCGTTCACTGGCTCAATCTAAGGGAACTGTTTGAGGAGTTCTGGTGACGCAATGATTATGAGAGGGGCTTTGATCCGCAAGGTCCGAAGTTCAAAACCATCAGCTGCTCAGAGGGAAAAAGGATGGGACTTTCTACTCTTGTAAATGGTTACAGCCTCAGAAACTCACAGGGGCAGTTCTATCCTGTTGAGTCTGGATGGCACTGATTATGTACTGGAGTGTCTCCATCAAAAATTGTCTGCCCCCTACAGGAGAACTGAATCTCTACACAGTCTACCACCACGAAGCGATACTAATGTGAACCATAACTGAAGTCGAGGAATTGAAGGGGTAGAGTAATAGGCCATCTTCCAATAGTGGACTATAAATGCTCTTTATTAAGACCACTATTTCTATTCCCTAGCCACAGCCAGCATACATTTCTCTATCTGCCTTGGGGCTTGTTGGATGGACCCAAACCCAGGATAAAGAAATCACCAGGAGACCGCCCCCACCCCCCTCCTTGTGTGCTTGAGTTCCCAGAGGCAAACAGCCTTCCAGTGACACAATGGTGACTGCTTACTCACAGTCTGTGAGCTTTAGATACAAAATGTCACGGTCACAAAAACCGGAAGCCACCTCTTTTCTCCTTTAGTTTGGGCTCAACTGCTCATGCGAATGAGTTCATCCCCACCCAAAGCTAGATTGTGCCTTCCACCTCCTTCCATGATAGGGGAGCAGTGAGGGGGTCTCTCTAACAGCTGCCCCAGTGGGGGTGGGAGTTCCCTATCATCTTCATCAAGAAGCCCTGAAGAAGCCTGGCAGACAGGCACAATTTGGGTTTGTTTTTTTTTATTGAAAGTGGGGGGAAACCAGGAGAGCTACTCCAAGCAGAAATGAGAAATGGGCAAATTTTTGCTGCTGGGCTCAGAATTCTCTAGAGCAGTGGTTCTCAATCTTCCTAATGCCACGGCCCTTTCATACAGTCCCTCGTGTGGTGGTGTCCCCTCAAAACCATGAAACTATTTTCATTGCTATTTCATAACCATAATTTTGCTACGGTTATGAACTGGGCAACGCCTGTGAAAGGGTTACAAGGGGTTGCGACCCACAGAGCTAGTGCCTACAAGACAGAGTCTAAATCCCCCAGGTTGTTACATGAGACTCATTGTGGGTTGGCCCTTCCTCCCACATGCAGCCCTATCACCTGCCTTTCTCTTAGGTGGGCTTGGGGGACAGAAAACCCCAAGTAACTGTGGGTAGCCTCCTGTGCCTTCAGGCCTGGGACCCCCTCTCTCCTCTGTGAAGCCTTCCTCAGTGCCCTGGGCAGTCAGCTTGAGCTACGTCTTCTGAGCTTTTAAGAGCCAGAGGTCCAAGGCTCCGGGTTCATCCCCACCCCTAGTCTTTTCTCCTTTGAGAAAGGCAGGCACTGCCTTGCCTGCTTCCTAGAGAGGACAGTACAATTCTTTTATGCACGTGAAATATCTAGGAGAGGCTAGGATAAATGTCTAAAATGCACGGCTCCAAAGCACCAGGGTGGTAAAGCAAAGAGTAGGAAGTGAAAAGTTCTGCTCTGAAAAGTGGCACAAATTGGCCAAATTCGTTTGTTGTACTGGAATTTTGTTATAGCAACTACTATTCAAAATACAAAGGGGACCCCAGGGGGAGGGTAAAGTCCATTTGAAAATGGAAATTATGCTAGCATTTGTCTAAAAGGACTGCATCGGTCACCAGGATGACTGGTTGTATAAGGCTTTTTCTTTCTGAGTTCAAAGGATAGCTGGTATACAATTTGATATGTTAACCTCAGGTGTCTCAGAGAATAGTCTTGTAAAGGGAAACTTGAATGTGCAGCAGCCTCATTCTTTACCTAAAGGGATCACACGTGGGCCATTCTCACTTTCAAATGGAGTCTTCTTCTAAATCACTGCTTGAGAGATTGCCCCCTCCCTCTGGGTTCACAAATAACTACAGGCTGCCAGCCGTCCACTGGCTTCCAGGAAAAAGAATTGGGCCTGGGCAGAAGCCAAGCATTCCAGGCCTCTACTTCATGGGTAGCCAGGGCTCATCTTAAAGCCTCTGCAACTCACAGAAAGCCACTGGGTCCCTTCTTTGGCATCATGTATGCTTGCACCGCTACCATTCTCCTAACCTGTTGTGGTGGGGTGATTCAGACCCAGAGTAATAGTAATCTCAATAGTTGTAGGAAGAGCCTTTGATAAAAGTCGGCATCCATTAATGGGAATAAACGAATACCTTTTAAAAAAGTAAGTATACAAAGGACTTGTGTTGGCCCAATAAAGGGTAATAATGTTATATATATTTTTAAAAGCACTTTAGTCCTACATAATCAAGGATCTCCCAAACTCCTCTTCTGGTTTCACTTCTCCTGTTCTGATAAAAAGTACAGCCACAGGCTAGTCCTGAGGACCGAGGACTGGACTGCCCATGTTGGCCAGGAAGACCTGACCAGCCGCCCTGACTCCAAACATATTCTGTAAAATTCCACAGCGCTCGGCCAGCGACTAACAGCTCAGTGATCCTGCTACGTTCCCGTTACCATAGGAAGGGCTGAGAGACAAAGGAAGTACAATCTCTTAGGACAGGAGCCCTGGTGGCATCGTGGCTATGTGTTGGCTGCGCAAAGATAAAGGCTTTCTTCTCCCATCGAGAGTCACGGTCTCAGAAGCCCACAGGGCCAGTTCTCCCCTGCCCTTTTAAAGTGTCACCATGAGTCACATTCAATGCAGGGCAGGAGTTTGGGGTTTGAAGGAGGGTGGTAGGGACCCTTGGGGGCACAGTCATTAAGTGGTCAGCTGATAAATTAAAGGTGGTCAGTTTGGATCCGCCAGCTGCTCCACAGCAGGAAGATGTGGCAGTCTGCTTCTGTACGCACTTTGACTCGGATACCCGATGAGATGAGGGAACTCTACTCTGTGACATATATACACACACACACACAGCTGCAATTGTATTAACGGTTTGTCTTTTTTAAACACTATTCACAAGTGAATGTGGCCTATACATTTTACTTCTCACCGTTCTTATTTGGTGCTGGTATCTTGGAGTACTGACTATATAAAAGGAGTTGGGAGGTGTCCCGCATTATCTTTTATCTAAGACTTTTTATGACAGGGAGGCTCTGGTAGTCCTCTAGTCTTACACTACTGTACGTACTGGGGAAAAAATCCCCCAAACCAACCCAAACAAGCCCATTGCCTTCAAGTCAATGCCAATGCATAGTGACCCTCTTGGGTTTTCAAGGCTGTAAATCTTTACGGGAGCAGACTGCTATGTCTTTTCATGCCCAGAGTAGCTAGTGGGTTCACGCTGCCAGCCTTTTGTTTGGCAGACGAGCAAGCTTCATCACTGAGCCCCCAGGGCTCCTGGGTAGAATGCAGCTCTAGTACAATCTGACGCTTCCCTTTACTCAGAGGGTACCCCTGGACAGTAGGCTGCGGCTGACTGACCTATGCTGACTTAACTCACTTTAATGTCTAATGGCGTCTGACACGTCAACTAGAAATCGTTAGCTCATTCACCTTTGCACTCTCCGGAAGGACTAAATCTATTTATAGCTTATTATCTGACATTTCCTATTGACGACCACATTAAAAAAAATCCGATTATTCTGTACATTAATAAAGTATGGCTGGCAGTAAGTAGCCAATACCAAGATGAGGTTAACATTGGCTGGGAATGGTTGAGGCTATGTGTCAACTTGGTTGAGCCATCATTCTCAGTGGTTTGGCAGTTATATAATAATGTAGTCACTTTTCTTTTCGTGATCTGATGTGGCCATGTTCTATTTTCATGTACCATTGATTTCTTTTTCATTAGTAGCCTCGTCTTTGCAATTGCACATCCCCTTACAGAAAGGTCACAAGGAAGAGACAAGCCAGTCAGGGTGCACTATAGCACTGATGAAACATACAACTTTCCTCTAGTTCTTTAATGTTCCCCTACTCCCACTATCATGATCCCAATTCTCCCTTACAAATCTGGCTAGAACAGAGCATGTCCATGGGTACAGATAAGATTGGAAACACAGGGAATCCAGGACAGATAAACCCCTCAGGATCAATAAAGAGAGTAATCATACCAGGAGGGGAAAGGGAAGGTGGGGGGGGGTCGAGAAAAGGAGAAATGATCACAATGATCTACAAATAACTCCCTCCGTAGGGGGTGGGCAACAGAAAAGTGGGTGAAGGGAGACATCAGTCAGTGTAAGACATGAAAAAATAGTAATCTATAAATCATCAAGGGTTCATGAGGGAGGGAGAAGGGGGGCGATCAGAAACTGACACCAAGGGCTCAAGTAGAAAGAAGTTGTTTTGAAAATGATGATGGCAACAAATGTACAAATGTGCTTGAAACAATGCATTGTGATTAAGAACTGTACAAGCCCCCAATAAAGTGATTTTTTTAGGCATCACTGCCATCTGGTGGTGGGAGTAGGAGGCCCAGTCTTTGCTCCTATGAGCTGGAATTGAACCTCCATCCCAGTGGGCTGCAGTCCCGCGCACAACCACTACGCCACCGGGCTCAGGCCCAATAAAGTGATTTTTTAAAAAATCCCAACCTAGTCTTTGGACTATACCCATGTTTCTAAGTGAAGAGTGAGCGTAGTCCTACGTGTTCACCTCTTCTCCAACCTTCAGTAACCCTTCCCCACATGCACTCTGGAAACCCTGATGGCATACATGGTTATGATTTGGAAAGCGTTCCACAGCGTCAGCAGGTTGAAAACACCAGCCACTCTGAGGGAGAAAAATAGGGATTTCAACTTCTGTAAACAGTTAGTCTCAGAAATTAAAAGGGGGCAGTTCTACCCTGGCCTGGAGGGTGGCTACAAGTCGGCTTCCCCTCAGCGGCAATGAGCGAGCGGCGAATGATGCACTCTGGACTGAGGATCTAGCCTCTCAAGTCACTAAGGAAGTTGAAACGATAGAAACATACAACCTGCCTCTGGGTTTTGGTGGGGAAGCCACGCTCCTCTCCTGGGTCCAGCTACTCTAGCATTTGTATGCCACACCATACCTTCTCCAAGCCATGTAAAGATTGATTCCAGCCAGTTCCTACTTCCACACTTGCATGATCATGTTTTCCTATAGGAGCTCCTTTAATTGGATGACTAATGTCTCCCAAACAATAACCTTCTGACCTTTAATCCTTTACTCTTTAATTCATGTCCCCATTCTCACTTGAAATTGTCACTCTAAAGCACTGCACTGGCTCCTTAACTCTCTCCTTTTACTGTACCAAATAATCTGCAGTGACACGGACGCGGGGTCATTAATTTCCTTTCTGATCACATCCAATCGCCACTCTTAACAATTTCATTAACAAGCCGCCAGTCACTATAAAATGTACAGTTACTGTTATCTCGGTCAAAACCTAAAAACTTTATAGAAACCCAGCAAATTGTTGATGGTGCTTCTTAAAGTAACTGTTGAAAATTAAACTGGCAAAAGGTCCCGTTCAGAACACAGCCCTTTCCTTATTTGCCGTAAAGACTCGCATAAGAAACACAGGCCTTATTTGCCTTAAAGACTCACATATTTGGCAACAAGTACAACTGGCAAATGAGTAATGGAAAACATGTCTCCCCTTTCATAGATACAAGGAAATTAGTTGACATGTTCACAGATATGAACAGGCTTTTAGTGGTAACGGAAAAATTACGAGTATGACATGTTTAATATTGAATGATTCCTAACGAGTGATGTGAATGTAAGTGGATCTCAAATTAAAGAACAAATCAGAAACAGAGTTCGGTGCTTGTAACAGCTGACATTTGCAAATGCCTCGTAAACATCTGCATATATCTACAAAAGAAGATGGGACGAGACAAACTTTAGAAATTATCCATGCAGCTCATGTTCTGGTCACTCAAGGAGCCCTGGTGGTTGAGTGGGAGAAGCAGTGAAGTCAGCAGCTCAAATGCACCAGCTGCTCCATGGGGCAAAGGGGAGGTTTCTGCCCCCATAAAGAGCTACAGCCTTAGAGATTCAAAGGGGCAGCTCTCCCCTGTCCTAGAGGGCTGGGAGTTGGGACTGGCTCCATGACAGTGAGTAATTAACATCACGCAGGGACACTGGCTAGGCTTGAACTGGGCTAAGGTTCACCCTGTTTAGCATTGGGGACGTACTTCCCACCTTGGCGAGGAGCCCAACTCTGCCTTTGGGATTCCCTGGGCAGGCCCTGCTTGGAGTTCTGGTTAGTTAGAAGAGCCGGGCCATGGGACCTAGGGAGCACACCCCACACAGGCGTGCTGCTCACCAGCTACCCGCAACATCAATACAGGCTCAGACAACTGGGGTTTTGTTTTTAATCATTAAAATGTTGGGGAGGAAAGTCCAACCCTGTAGATTTGCTTAAATGAGAGGGCAGTTATTTTGCTCCTGAGGTCAATAGCTGAGTCGTGAGCATGGCCCAGGGCCGGCCCGAAGTATTATTCACCAAGGACTTCTGATATCCACCCTGGATGCACGTGGGGCTCTGCCTGAAGCAAAAGCCAGGGATCTGGAGAGGTCTCTGTGCTCGAGCCTCATTGGTACACCAATGGAGTACCATCATGTTTCAGGACCAGAAAGTAACTTGTTGTTGGGTCAGAAACTTCCAGAAATGGATCATGAGCCAGGGTGGTCAGGGGAGGACCACTCGGCCTGGGTACTGACATGTGACTCATCTCAAAGGCATCCTACCACCAAAATCATCCACTACTGTCAGACAACATACCAGGCACCAGTTCCACTTATTTCTATTTTGTTCCCAACTCAGTGGAGGCGGGTGCTCTTCTGTCTCTTTTACACATGAGGGCCTGGGCATGGAGAGGTGGAGTAAAAGTTACCTAAGTCATAGAAGGCGGAGCTGGGGATACAACAGTAGTCTGACAGAGGCATCACGCGTAGTCAACTCTCTCAACAACTCTGTGCATCGGAGTAACAAGGGAAAAGGCCTCTCCGCTTGGATTTGAGAATACTTTATAAACATAATTACAGAAAGTTCCTCAGAGGAAGGGAAGAAAGCACCTCAATTTGCATGCCTCCTACTCCTTCACTTCTCAACTTGAGCATGATCTCTGCAGGCCTCTCCCCTGTGATCCCCAAACTGGGTTCAAGGTCCTTCTTCAAGGCTCCTAAACTAAGGACTACACCCCTTCGTGCACAATGCCAAAAGCCAAGCAGCTCTGGAAAGTGAGCGTTTCCTAAGTGACCAGCAGACTCAGTGGGTGGCAAAAGATGCCGCGCAAAGAAGTGAAAGGATTTTCAGTCTGCCTCCCATTCAGTAAGAATAGTCTTATTTCAAAGCAGCAATGGAGCTTACAAAGTACATGCCCATGACCTTCTAAACTCCAAATGGTTCTTATTTGTCAGACTACCTGGTCTCAAGAGCTTATACCCTCTCCAAAAACGTCACAACTTTTCTTTGTACACCTACCACCTCACAGACTGTCCTGTACATACATATCAGATAGCCCTCAAGTATTTTCTGAAATAAGGACCTTGGATAAATGGATTGGCTGAGAAGGGAAAATGGTTAACAGCATGGGAGAGATCAGGGTTTCCAACTTGCAGGCTTAATGCCACTTCTTTCAGGGCCTCCGATGAGCCTATAAATAGGTGCTGTTGAGTGGGGCCAGGCAACCTAGCTGTTGTCCTCCAGATGAATAAAAATAGTCCAGTGGACTTACACGATGGGCCCATACTTAACTTTAACCCAGTAATACAAAAGTGTAGTAGTGACCCGTCATAGATCAGATCGCATGGGTACCTCCACAAGGCCTTGACCGGGGGCTCAGAAAGAACTGGGTTTGTAACAACTTTTGGCCTCATGTTCACATTCATAAAATAACCACTAGAGTAGCGCCCCTGCCAAGAAGGTCCTCGCAGGTGGTTCCTATCAACGTGATTCATGAGCCGGGCAGCAGGTGTGGGCTCACCCAATGCTTCCCCCGTCTCTACAGTCCCCTGTATCCTGAATTCATGTCGTCCTCCAGCAGACTCTCAACAACCTCCACACAGCTTCCCTTTTGTCCAGAATAAACCGAGTCTGTGCAGAGGGACCTATTGTGTATGCAGGACACCTAGGAATCTCTCTGCCCTCCATCTCAAGCAGTGGTCTAAGAATTCAGTTGGTGATCCGCTGTCACCTAAACTAGTCTATCCTACGACTTGTAAGAAGATCCCAGGTCGGGTGGGTGTGAGAGTGAGAGAGAATGAGAGGAGAAAGCGGAGAGAGGGAGGGGGGTGGGGCAGACATTGTGTGGGCGTGCATGAGCGGTGATTATCAGTCAGTGGGAATTGGATTTGTGTGTGTGTGTGTGTGTGTGTGTGGCACCACTGCCCCAATGGGCGTAGGAGGCTCAGCCTTGCTCCTGGAGAGCTGCTGCTGGATTTGAAGCGTCAACCCTAGGGGGCCGCACACAACCACTACGCCACCCCACCGGGGCTCAGCGCGGGAATTGGATTTTAAGAGGAAACCTCTTGACTGCCCGCTCTCAGGTCTCGGCGGGCGGAGGCCAGGGAAGGGCAGCGAGTTACCCTCGAGGTGGGGAGTGCGGCCGTACCTGGTAACACAGAATCGTCTGCTGCACTAACCGCGCATACCCGTCCAGGCGGACGCCGGAATTGCTTCTGCTCCGCATCTTCTCGATGTTCCGGGGCGGCGGCGCCCAGCCTTTCGTGCGGAGCGGGACCCCCGAGGGGACCTGGTTTTCGGACAGATAAAGCACAAGGGTAGGTGAGCCGCCGGGGTGCGAGGCGAGCAGGTGGAGACTTTTTCAAACGCTCGGGGCCCGGGGCGCTGGCGAGCCAGCCAACCCGCGCGCCGCTCGGCGGGGAGGCGCGGGGGCGGGCCTGCCCAGACCAGGCCGCCGAGCTCGAGGGATCCCAACGGCTTTTGGGGGCCGGAGGAGAGACTGCCCCAGGCGAGCCTCTTCCGTCTCCGGAAGAAGCTGGGGACATCCCGGGCTGTGGGCCGCGGCTGCCGGGGTGCTCCGCCCCGGGCCAGTTCACGGCCTCGCCGCCTGGCGGAACTCGCGGGATTCCGCGGTGGGGGGCGGGAGCATCCGAGAGCGCGGCTCCGGGCTGCCCCTCCGACTTCCTTTTCCTTTCCCGCGCCCCCCCGCGCCCCCCTCGGGGAGAGCTGAGGAAACAGGCCCACCCCCCGCGGGTACCTGGGCGCCGGTGGACCCGTCCCACAGGGACCGGAACTGGGGAGAACGGCCTGAGGGGAAGAATAAGTAGGCGGCCGTGGCGGCCCCGCCCCTCGCACGACGTCACAGAGGGTTTCACAGCTACGCCTCTAGCCCCGCCCCTTACTCCGCGGAGCCTAAGGTAGATGGGCGGAGTCAAACCAAGGGACAGTAAGGAGGCGGGAAGGGGAGAGTCTTGGACTGACAGCCGGGCTGCCACCTTGAGCTGCCTTGAGCAGGTCCAGGGGCAGGCCCTCCAAGGACACCCAGGCCTGAGAAACGGACTGCCCGGCCAAGACCCAGTGGGCGACCCCCCCTCCCACCCCTACCCCCACCCCCCGCCATGGTCCTGGGTCTAGTCCTGACCTTCAATTCTCCCCACCTCCCCAAGGAAGGAACTTGGTCAGTAGTGGGGGCCAGGCCGGAAGAGTCAAGGGCAGCTGGGGCAGGGTTCTGAAACTGCTTTCCAGAACTGACCCAAATCCATACTCTTTCTAACTTGACATCCTTTACAGTTGCTGGTAGCTGCCAATTCCCTGTAGTTCAAAATCTTGTATTCATTGCCCAGCACATGAATTCCATTGAACCACTAAGCTAGTCGTTCCTGTAAACTCTTTGCTAATCTGCACGCATTTGGCCCGAGCCTTCCTGGTGAAGTGGTTACCTGTTGAACTGCCAACTCCAAGGTCAGCAGTTCAAAACCACGAGGTACTCAGTGGGAGAAACCTTGGCTTCCTACTCCCGTAAAAAGTTCGTCTCAGAAATTCTACCTTGTCCTCTAGAGTTACTACACGAGTCAGCGGACATTTTTCAGTACATGCATTTACCTAGTCGGCCATTTGTTTACCTAGCTGAACCCTATCTTTAAGGAGTAGCTCAGCCCTTCTCTCCTATTAGAGTCCCCTGGGTCTTTGAATTCCCATCAGCAATTTCTTTAGGTTAGAGATTAGGATTTGGAGTCAGGCCAAATTTGGAAATTCCAATTCAGTTATTTCCAACTCTCCCACATTCATCTGCATTTAAAAGTGGAGATTGTGCAGACTGTTTATTATTGTTTGATTGGGTATTTCATCATTTGGTAGCCATGAGGGAATTATCTGATGGTCTTTGCCTATTACCTGGCATTTCCATCCAGCATAGAAATATTTTGTTTCTTGCTTTGATTCTTTTTTCTTTTTCATATCTGCTGTGTTACACACACACACACACACACACACCTCTTCTGATGTATAGCCAGTGTACTTTTTTCCCCCTTCCACTGTACATTCTGGGGCTTTGTTTTGATCTGTGCTATAATGAATAGCATCACATAAACTTGAAAGCCCATAATAAAATATACAGTAATGTGAACCAAGAAATGTTTGTTCCTTTTTAACTTTCAAGTTAGTTTCATTGATTAATTTTGGACTAAGGAGCTGTATTATATAAATTTAAGTCTCATATCTTAATAATGTCATGTCCCTGAAATAGAAAACCTCTATCTTGTCATCCTTATCCAGAAAAGCTGACTCTTATTACCCAGTAAAAATCAAGCTCTAAGTCCTTTCTTAAATATTTATCAGAATCAGACATGGCATGGGGCAAGGAATGGGGTTATTTATACCTGAAGAGATTTCTTGTGATCTTCATATAGTGAAAGCCTGGTACTGAGCCCTGGGGTAGCACCACAGATGACATGTCTGATCCCTACTAGAGGGTCAGCCCTTTGTTACGTCACAGGGCTTGTGCCCAGGCCACATGCCAAAGTCCCAACTGGACACCAAAAAATATTTTGCTTGAGGGCTCAGGTCTTTGACACTAAAGAAAAACACACCACCTTTTTAATTCAAAGGACAAGGGCAATTCAAAACTGATGTACTGAAAATTGCCAATGTGCCAAATTCATGAATTTATATAACAATTTAATTTTACTTGATAGAATACCCTCTTGTTTTTTCTCACAATATTTTAAGAAGCCCAAATTGCTAGCTTGAGACTGAGAGGCAAAGAGAGATGTGGTAGTTAAATAATATGTCAACTTGTGAAGAGGTAGAGTCTAGTCTGTCAATCTAGTCACAGTCAGTGTGATCTCTGTGTGGACATGGCCTTCTCAGGAGGATTCTAAGCACTTCTGTAGTACTCCCTGGAGGCATGACACTCTCTCTGCTTCATCTTCCTACAAAGCATTCTTGTTGACAAGTCACAGGGAGCTATGCTGATGGCAGCCAGAGCCTTAGAGCTGGAGGGGCCACGTGGAGATGCACGCCAGCACTAAGATGCTTCTGCCACTGGATCCATAAGACTTTCCACCCTCTGCCCTGTGATCTTCCTGCACTTGGCATCATTGCATATGTTGCATACATCTGAAGAAGAATTTAGACTGGTATCAAACATATGGGCTAATACCTGACTTATGGACTTGATCTGGATGGGCTAGAATGTTTTCTTAATATACAATTGCTCTCTTGTATAAAGTTCTCTATTAAACACACAAGTTTCCCTGGATTTGTTTTTCTAGTCAACCCAAACTAACACAAGAGAAAACACCAGAAAATGCAAAAATGCATTCATGAGAATATCATTAGAATGGAAAACACACATGGGTTCATGTGTGTCAGGAAGGTACAACTGTATAATAAGATTTCTCCATAGTGAAGCATATATTTATGAAAAATGAGAGAACTTCAAAAAGCTTGTGGAAAATTCCATGATATTGTCATTAAATTGTCCCACAAACTTTTTGAAGACTTATCACATCTGATTGATGAATATATTCAATTTGTATCTGCCCCAATTTCTTGATACTATATCTTAGAGACTGAGGAGAAAGAAAACCAAAAGAATATGCTGATAATAATTCTTCACATCAAAAATATGTTCTTTGGGGGCAGCTCTACTCTGCCCTTTTTTGTCATTATGAGTTGGAAGTGTCTCCCCAACACAAAAGGACACGTCCCTTCAGTCTCTCACTTTCCCCCCAACTCTTTTTGTCCTTCAGACTTCAACACACAGCACAGGGAAGGTGAAACAAACTGAAGCCCATATAAAAGCGGACTTACTGCCATTGAGTTGAAGTAGACTCAGAGTCATCCTTTAGGACAAGGTAGAATTGCCACTGTGGGTTTTTAAGACTGATGGGTGTGGTAGTCACATACTATCATGCAAACTTGCGGGCACTAAGAGTGAATGGGGTGGAGTTTAGCCTGTCAACCAGGTCTAAGCTTGATGGGAGGGTGACTCAGATAAATGGCTTTCTAAAACTGGTCTCTCTTTCTCTCCTTCACCTTCCCGTTGACTAGCCATGTGGAGTCACACTGAGACCTGTGAGAACACTGGAGATGCTTCCACCGTCACTGGACCCACAAGACTTTGAACCCACTGGTTCGTGATCTTTTGCAATTTGTATCATTGCATGTGACTGTATGAGTTTGAAATTATCAGCCTCACATTTATGGACTAATATGGAACTTAGGGACTTCATATAGACTGAGCTGCAATGTTTTCTCAATACACGACTACTCTTTAATATAAAAGCTTTCTCTTACACTTATATGAGTGTCTCTGGGTTTGTTTCTCTAGTCACCCTGGCCTAACACGTTGTGGGACTTTGGGCGTGGGGTACTAGAGAAATGAATCCTGAAGATGGGGTGTAGAAGCTTGTCTGACTTCTGCCTCATGGCAGTCTTTCTTGTTTGACTAGTTGGAGGTCATATGCAGTCATGCAGTTTAATCACTTATTTTCTAGAAAGAACATGGGAAGTTAAAGTTTTGATTCATTTCTTTGGTTATTCCCATTTGAAATGGCGAAAATGAATATGGCTAATGTAAATTTTGAGCTTAGGGGGCAAAACAGCCCTTTGAACTTTTTCTCTGAGACCATGCTGCTTAGTCAAAATCGCTGAGAGAAGGCCCCACTGTGACTTGATGCAATCAGAGGCGTAAAACTATGTTGCATCTGAATACTTTAGCAAAGAAAGTATAGAGAATAGCTTACATAGATAATGATTGAATTTGACTGTTTTAGGAAGGTGTTTAAGATCGGTCTCTATTACATTCATATTGATTTCTTCTGCTTATTGTTATTGATAAAATGATTGATAGAAATGATTATTGGGATGCATGAAAATAGAGTTTTAAGCCAATTTGCTTTTACACACTAAATTGGATCTTTAAATGGGGTTGGGCAGCCTGCCAGCAAAGAAGGCCCTGAAACAATAAGCTCCATCCATTGCTCTGAGTGCACAGGACGTTTGCATTTGAAAAGACTCGCTGAGTGGCAAGGTGCAGACCAAAGAAGAAAATGGAATTTGGCCCTTTTGAATCTTGAACTAAAAGTTTGTGCCTGAAGCTGGAAAATTCGGGGCCACGAAGGAATTCTCCTCTCTAGGACTGCATGTTAAAGGGAGCCTGTGGGTAGCCTGATGCTTGCTAGGTGGCCACCTGGATCTTCTTGTTTAGGGGAAGTGGGAAAAATGCAGCCATAAAGAGGTGGGTTGAATATGACCACTGACACCTGTGAACCTGGTTCACAGGGACTAGAGGAGAAGGCGAGAGCAGATTGGCTGGTCTGAAGTTCATGACCTAGCCCAAGGGGCCTAGGGCTGCTAAGAATATGTGATGGGGCCAATGGTCTAAAGGTGAGGTAACCAAAGGGCACTCTGGTGAGACTAAGAACCCAACCAGATGGAGATTTTTGAACCTGTGAATTAATGAGTATTGCTGTTGACTTTACAGATAGCCTGCCCTGATTTGACTTTGCTTATGGATGCGGACTCATAACTTTCCAACTAGAATGAAGATTCTTCACATCAAATAACATACCATATTTGTCGGACCATATGGTGCACTTTTCCCACCCAAAGTGGGAGAAAAACAAGGGTGCATCTTATGGTATGAAGTTGTGTTACCTCAGAACATTTGTTTATGATCCCATGTGCCCACTTACTGTCTACTGCTGTAGATTGCTGTGTGTTCGGGGGTCGTTGCGCCTCCTGGGGTCTCAATGTCAGTCAGGTCATATGATCGGCACAGCGCATGCCTCCCCTGCGTGTGTATGACACTGACAGACTGACAGGATTGAACACTGCCGGGATTATGCAGTACAGTGTCCTGACAGGCAGATGAAGAGCCTCCATGGTAGGAGAGAGGCAGGGTCTCTCCTGTCATGCAAAGCCCTGACTGTCAGGTTGGTTGGTTGGTGCCCTTCAAGCAGTTTGATTTAAATTACAATACTGACTTATGTGGTAATAAGTCTCTCATAACAACTGAGAGTTCTTTCACTACTCTATTTTCCTCAGAAAGCCACCATTTCTCTAATGATAGAAAATGTCAAAGATGAAAAGATTAGCACATAAAATTCTGTTTAAACTGGAGGTAGTAAAATATGCAAAAGAACATGGAAACATCAGCGGAGAGACATTTCGGGCCACCTCCAGCTGAAAAAATGATGAGAGTGGAGAAAACAGGAGGATCAGTTGCAAAAACTTGATAAATTTAAACGCACTTTTTTTGAGGGCACACTGAAAAATGACCACGGCTAGAAGTAGACATGAAAGAATGGATCGCACATCACCAGAATATGGACTTCCCAGTTTCTACACAAATGTTCATCTATGAAGTCAAATGCATTGCTGTAGAAAAAAGCATTTTACTGGCTCATCATCATGGGTGCTACAGATTTATAGGGAGAAGTGGCTTTGCTGTGCACACCAAAACTAGAATTGCACAAAAAAACGCTGCCAGAATAGGAATCAAATAAGTGATTGTGAGCAGCAGAGCTTCATAAATTCTGACACTAGTGATGATGAGTTTGTAGGGTTTCCAGAAAACTAGAGAAATACTTGAGCCTCTAAGTCTTTCCTCATTTGTTAATGAAAGTGATGATGGCTCTTAACACCACTGTTGAGTTTATGCTGTTAAATATTACTGTATTTTGCTTTATTTTAATATTTTAGTATACTGGTACTATTTGGTTCAGAATATTTTTTTTCCTGCTCTAAAAACTTAGTGCCTTTTATGGTCCAAAAAATATGGTACTTGTTACCTCAGAGCACTGGGTTCATATAGGTGGGAAGTATAGAAATTGGATACTCAAAATAGGAAGGATAAAGGCATGAAGCAGCTGACTTACCAACTTTCATGGGTGGGAGAATATATTGATAGGATTAAGGTGTAGATATTCACATAACTACAATTGTTAGATATAGAATATTTTTGTTTTGTTCACTTGTAGAATATTATATTTAAATAAGGCTGACACATTTTGAATTATATGCATTTTAGTTTTATCCTGCTAGGCACAGATATGATTTTATTCTTATCTTATTAAAAATATGTATGGCCAAAGAGTTGTGTAAAGGTGTCAAGTTGACAAGGGGTGGTCTGTGGTAGTTACATAATGTCATGTCAATTTGATAAATAAAGGTAGGGTGGAGTCTAGCTTGCCAATCAGGTCACAGCATGATGATGCCTCCTTGGGGTTATGGCTTTCCTATAAGGATTCTGGGAACTTCCTCTTTCTCTCTCTGCCGTGGTCTTCCTGCTAATAAGTCACCAGAGACTTGCTGAGATCTGTGAGAGCCTCTCTCTGTGCTTCACCTTCCTGTTGAAGAGCCACACTTGGAGAGCTGAAGGACACATGTGACGACCCATGCCAGTCCTGAGATGTTTCTTCTGGTATTGAATCCACAAGACCTCGCACCCACCAGCCTGTGATCTTCCTGCATTTTGCATCATTGCCTGTCCCTGTGTGAGTCTGAAGAGGGATTTATGTACTAGTATCAATTTATGGGCTAATATCAGACTTATGAACTTGATCTGAACTAGGCTGGGATGTTTTCTCAATTTACAATTGCTCTCTTATATAAAGCTCTCGCTTACATATTTATGAGTGTCTCTGGATTTTTTGCTCTAGTCAACCTAGCTTAACACACCCCAGAAACTATTACCCCCCAAATAATTTTGAAATTTTAAACCAAAAAAAAAATCCCTTAAAGTCTTCTTAAAACCAAACAATAGTTAAAATGATAAAAAATACCTGCCTTGAGCATTATGCTCTTTTAAGAACTATTTATATGGAATCACAGTGACAACAGCAACTCAAAAGATTTGGTAGGAATCCCAGGGGGCAGTGAGCTTATGAGGGGGAGGGACAACTCAGAAAACGACAGTGAACATGGTTGCACAACTCAAGGAGTGTAATCAATGTCACTGAATTGTACAGGCAGAAATGATGGAATTGGTGTAGGCCTTACTGTATATATGCTCAACAATGACAATAAATAAGTTTAGGGTAAGTGGAGAGACGGATGTAAAGGACTTAAAAAAAGTCTCACTCCCAAAGCTTAAGTGTCTGACACCTTCTTTACCATTCAGTATCTTTGCAGTGGTTGAGGATCTTGGAAGAAGACTGTAGAAGACCAGTGAGTTGGGGTAAGGCCATCTTTTCCTATTTATGCCCCCCCCCCACATACTAATTCCAAACTTCAAACTCACTGCTACTGAATGGATTCTGATTCACAGCAACCCACAGGACATGGGAGAACTGCCCCTGTGGGTTTCCGACTCTGTAATTTGTTACAGGAGTGAAAAGCCTCATCTTTCTTCCACAGAGCAGGTGGTAGTTTCAAACTGCTGACCTTGCTAGCTTCTCAGACACCCCCAATGCCTTGCTCACCATCTGGAAGTCCTGCTGTCTGATGCTAGGGAACAGGATCAGGACCAGGGCTCATGGAGGCCAGTGACAGCACGTTAAAGGAATCAACAATGGAAAGAACCATGGGAAAATGGAGAAGTCTCAGAAAGTGGTCTCGTGAAATGGGACTTTCTAATTTCAACATGCACCTGCTGTGTTCCATAAGATGTTACTTCCCCCATGCCACAGTGCTCAGAAACCAAATGCAAAAATTTTTCTTTGCGAAATGTACTCAACTACAAATTTATTTGATTGGTTGATTGTAACATTTTTTTTTTATCAATGCTAAGATTTTTGTTGGTTTCTAACATTTTTTTGTTAAGGTTTTTGTTGGTTTTTTAACATTTTTTGGTCGATTTTAACATTTGGGGGTAATCTTAACATATAAATACAATTAAATAAATCTCAAGAAAAGATTGCAAAGGTACATCAGCACTCACAGACATGTATTCCATTATGATTATGATTAGTTGGGGCTATAACATTCACTTGAAGTATATGCACAAAAACCTTAGTGAAAGACCTAATGGGTTCGGAAATGTCCCTAAGAAGGACACGCTGAGACAGTGCTCAGAGACAGATCCTATGTCACTAGAAGCAGCCAGGATGGGATACAAAGAGAAACCAGAGCATTGCAGGAGAGTACACCGTCCCCAGCAGTTGCTCCCTCTGGTCCTTACACTCTTCCAAACTTGACATGTTTGGGAGAAAATAATTATAGCTCTGGTTAGGCCAAAGGGTAGCAGGCATAACTACGAACAAAGTATCATGCAGTTACCTTACTCTTAAAGAACAGTGAGACAATCCCTCCCCCCTCCCCCAATATGCCTCTCTTTTCAAAAGTCACCCTACTGTTCTTCCCTCTTCTGGAAGACTGAGAATTTGAGAGGTGGCAGTGTATATATCTTGCCCACAGTCACAATTTTCCTAACATAGAGGCTAAATTGCCTCTCTGTAGCACAAAAATCCCTAACAGCATAGTGAGGGATGTACTTAGGACTAGATACTGGGATTGGGTGCCATACACAGTTGTCTAGGTTGTACTGTGCACCAGGGAGTCAGTGGGCTCCAATCCAGCCTTGGGGACGGTCTCTATCCACTAAGGGTATCTTTTCTAATTATCCAAAAGTACTCAGTGAAGGGCAGATTATGGCACTGTCTGTTGGTCCTGTTCAGTCTGGCAGGCATTGTTCTTTTCAATAAAAGTCAGTGAAGTTTCTGTATTTCACATCCCATGCTTTCTCCCTATGGGGTTTTTGAATTCACTGACCCACTTAAATTTCCCCGAATTCTCACATTAAACGAAATAACACAATCACGATTCTACAAAAGAATACATTTACCCAGTAGAAAATAAATATTTTTTAAGGGAGAAGATTTGTTTTGGACAGGTAGGTCACTAGACTTGCCCTCATCTCCAACAATAACATGCACAACTAAACTCACCGATAGGCAAAAGTCACAGGTGACTTTACAGGATGCTATCAAAGATAGCATAACCTCTGTAACATGTGTCTGGCAATTACCTACTTTTCCCCTACATGCATCTTTTTCTTGGTGTGTTGCTTAAAGCAGAGGCTACGGACCCACATTGCCAATATAATGTCTTCCCATGGCAGTAACTGCCCTCCATGAACATATGCTCCTCCCAAGTCTGTTGAGTATAAAAGAACTTGGTTTTTCTACAGCTCACATTGCGTACAAGGTAAAAATGGTTGTTTTCACCCTGTCCAGAATCGTGCTTTGATTTTTAGAAAAAGGAATCACATTTGCTCAATAAAGTGTAAGCTCCCCCGCTTTGAAGTCCTTCTGAGAGCGATACGGTTTTTCCCATTGCACACGTCTTCTTTCTCGTTAAACACATGCTGTTTCCCGGAGAAATCATGAAGGCACACGTCTCCATTCTGAACACTGAAAGAAACACCGTTCTTCTCCGTAGAAGCATTCCCTGTAAACGGAAAAACCAAATTGGTGTCATGAGGAACCCACGGGGGGCGGGAAGGAACTAACCAACTTGAGAATCACTTTATTCTTCAATAAGTATGTGTTAAAAACACACCTAGTTAAAAACGATCTGTGATTCACTGTCATCATGACTTTTCATTTATTCTCTGTGGGCTCTAAACGAATTGGAGATTGACGCAGAACTCTGTTTGCACTGGCAGCTTTTGCTTGATTTCAATTTTATGAAACGGGCACCACATCTAGGTAGGCAATACACCATACATACCCATGTAGAAGTCAGGTTCTTCAGCACATTGTTAATGCCATTTTTGTGGTGAAATTTGGTGCCTTGGCTGATATTCGGGTTGGCTCATACTCAAGGAGAGACAGTAGTCTATTTAGAAAAGTTCATTTGTCAATCCTTACAGGGCAAAATTCACTTCAGAAGTAGCACAGATGCAATAGAACCTAACATAAGCATTTGGTGCCCCACCCCCCAAGGTTCAGGTTCACAAAGGTCCTCATGCCCAGCCTCCCTTCCAAGGTTCTTGGCTCTTGGGGCTTCCTGTCGATCAAAACTTTGTATGAGAGAAACCTAGAGTAACAAGCTACATGAGCCAAGGTAAGAAGAAATCCTCTCTCTCCTAGACTAAACCAGCCCCCCTGGACTAAATCAGGTTGTGACTGATCCCCAAGAGGAAAGTTCTAATTCTAAATGAAGAGAAGGCCAGGGGGAACTGGGATTTCTTGAGCATTTGTGGTATGAAGCTAAGCCTCCTTCACCCCAAGAGTGCCAACAATTCTAAGAAAACACAGCCCCAGCAGACGTGTCCATCTGCCTCTACTGCACCAGACTCCTTCAAGTGTTGAAAAGTGCAGGGATGTCACTTTGAGGAAATCAGGTGCACCTGACCCAAGCCATGGTCTTTCCGCTTGCCTCATATGGACTTGAAAGTTGGACACAGAATAAAGAAGACTTAAAAATCAGTGCATTTGCATGATGGTGCTGGTGAAGAACCTTCGAAGTCCCACGGGTTACCAAAAGGACTAACAGCTCTGTCTGGAAGAAGTACAACCAGAATGATCCTCACAGGAAAATGGTGAGACTTCATTTTACATATGTTGGACATGTCTGTCCCTGGAGAAGGACAGTGTGCTTGGGAAAGTTGAGGGGTACTGCCAAAGAGGAAGACCCTCTATAAGAACAATTGACACAGTGGCACCTATCAACAACAATAACAACAGCAGCTCCAGTGGTTCAACAGCTACCTATTGACATCCTTCTGACCATTCTACCATTGAGACAAAGATAAAAAGCTGAAGAGGCAGTCCATTTGTTGATTTATGACTTCACCTTAATGATAACAACAGTGTTTATAACATCTCACTTATAACTCTATGGGGCGGATACTTGTACAGTCCTCATTGCAGAGATGCTGAAAGGATTTTTCAGAAGTTCGATGCTTTGTCCAGGGTAATGTCTAAGTGATGCGATCAGCATGGGATGTTTCTGACACAGCTCAAACAGAACCTATGATTTTTGCAGGCAACTCTCCTGTTTGGTCATTTTGGCCCTGTTTCTGCAGTATAGTTGAACAGGCATCATAAACAAATTATTACACTTCCAGCTGCTTTGGGAAAATGACTAAGTCTTGTGAGGGATAGAGTATCATCACTCTCTTCCAGCCCTCATCCATCTGGAAGGGGACCAAGGAGCCAAAGCTGTCCAGTTGATGTGATATTAGCTATTGGGCCATTTGGTGGGCCTGAAATCTATCTCATGTTCACTGCCAGGTATCACAACTAGCGGTGTCAAATAAGCTTTATCAACTAGTCATGTCAACATGCACCACTTCCATTAAATCCTTCTTCCAGAAGGATGACAACACATTGATAAGCCCAGTCAAGTGGTTGAGTCCTCATCTGTGAGCTCTTTATAGCATCAAGACAACTCTGGTTAATGGATGGACAGCCCAAAGCCTTTCTATCCAAGCCCATGGGCTTCCTAACAGGAGGTGAGTGGGAGGATTCTTGTTGACCCACCCTGTTGCTCTGCTTTCTCTATGTTGAACTCACTCCTTAACCAGCCTGGATTCCCATCCCCTCTACTCTGGCTGCCTGCAGTCTGGAGAGAAGCTTCTGCTGTGGATGCCACCACTCTCCCTTTGGCATCTCTAATAATAATACGAGACCATAGTGGCAGCTGCTTCTTGTCCTTCAGGGCAGAGGTTCTCAACCAGGGGCAATTTTACCCTCAGGGGGCATTTGGGCAGTGTCTGGAGACATTTTTTGAGGAGCCTCGGTGGCACCGTGGGTTAGACAATTGACACTGGGCTGCTAGCCGCAAGCTTGGTGGTTCAAACCCACTAGTCAGTCCATGAGAAAAAAAAAAGCCTGCTCCCATAAAGATTTATAAAACCTCAGAAACTCTGTGGAGGGTGGCTATGAGTCAGAATCCACTTGATGGCAGTGGGTTTTAGAAGCCCTGGTGGTGCTGCGACTTAGGTATTGGGCTGCTAACGACAAGGTTGGTGGTTTGAGCCTACCAGCTTCCCTGTAAGAGAAAAATGAAATGATCTGTTCCCATAAATACTTAAAGTCTCAGAAAGTCTCTGTCAGGTTGTTTGGATTCAGAATGCACTTGGTGGCAGTGCATTAGGGGGAAACATTTTGGATTGTCATAACAGAGGGTGGGGTGGTGAAACAATTGGTAGTGGGTAAAAGCCAGGGTATCACTAACTATCTTACAAAGCTCAGGACAGTCCTTCACAGCAGAGAATTAGCCAGACCAAATGTCTCTGGAGCCGAGACAACCTGTCTGAACAGCTGCCCTATTATATGTCATCCAGTTTTACAAACCTGCAGGCCCTCCCAACTCTGGGCAATTAGGAGACGATGTGGTAGCCTAGACCACCTTAGAAGCTTGATTTGAATTAGTCACTAAAAGAACTACCCTCTTAAAACAATCAATAAAGACAAGTAAGACTGTATTCTCCAGCGAAGGAGAAAGCAAATGAGCAGAATGGGGAAAAAAATCTATGAAAATGCAAAAGATACCGTATATACTCGTACCGAGTTTTTCAGTACATTTTTTTTTATGCAGGGTCCGTGGTAACATTCAGTGCCTCGGCTGATATTGGGGCCGGCTTATACTCGAGTATACATGGTACATTAATAAGCCAAAGAAGGTAAAGCCAGGTATGATGAAGCTTTGTGAGCAATTGACAGCCCCAGTTGGAGAAAAGAGGGCGGGGGGGGGGGAGGAGAGGGGAAGCATGGACGTTTCAGCTAGAAATGTCAGAATTCGAGCAAGAAGGCTCAGCTGCCATTCCTTTACATGCGGGTGACCTACATGCTCCCCAACTGAGGTGGTCACAAGTCATGTCTGTTCATGGGGGTTTGGGGACACGGTGACCAGGCAGAGCTCAGTGAGGGAAAGAATGGACAGACATGACGAGTGACAAACAGGCGTAAGAGTGTCAAATATGTGTACTATGCTAGATGGGACCCATCTCAATGTCCTTCAGGAGCCATCGTATTAGACAAGGCTCTCAAGACAGCGCAGTGCTCAGGCCTTTGGGGCAGACTTCGATGAGGGTCAGCAACATGAAATCTGGCAGAACATCATCAAGTCCCACCGTAAAAAAGGAAACCTTAAAAGAAAAAAAAAAGTTGTTCTGGTTTTTGCTCTGAAACGAATTCATTCATTCGGACGAATCCAGGTTCTCTTTTAGAAACGAGTCACGCTTTGATCCATTCAGCTTCCGTTTGGTTTCCTTGGCTTTTGAGCAAAAAAAAATAATGCCATTCACGGAGACAACTGCTTGAAAAAACAAAACAAAGCACTCGCTAGAGACATACTACATGGAGACATACGTACCATTCCCGTCTACGTGCACTGCGCAATCGTTATTCACTAGCAGTGTGGTGGAGTTAGTGGAGTGACTGTTTGACTGTAAGGAATTTGATGAACTGGACACTCCTTGGTTTACAGTCTGCTTCTTTAAACCATTAGTAGCAGTTTTACTCCAGTCTATAGCAGAATAAGCATTACAGAAAAACAGGGCAGTATGTTGAAGCGTAAATGCAAGAGACAGATCAGTGTAACAAGTTCTAGCAACTACTTTCTCACTCCAAGGCCTCACAGAGAAGTCATGCACTTTGCAAGCTGGTGTGATAAAATGTATTTTACCTGAAGGCAACAGCCATTTGTCCTTTCGTAGAACACAAAGCCGTCTATTAAAAAACAAACTCTCACAGAGACCCAATAGAGAAGGTTAGAACTGCCCCGTGAGTTCCTTAGAATTTCATTGTCGTCCTCCTGAGGAGCAGCTGGTGGTTTTGAACTGCTGATGTTGAGGTTGACAGCCCCCTACACCACCTGCACTCCCTAAAGCCATCTATATGGGCCTGGAACTAGAAGCTAAGCTAATTTGATTACTTCTAGAAAGTCCTTGGATAAGGTAGTAATTCAGACACTGTCTGGCTTAAAACACAAAACTATAAATGGTTCTTCACTCCATAAAAAGGATCGAACTCCTCTGCACTCTGACTTTCTGAGTACAGACTCTTGTCTCCCTGAGAGTCCGGGAAGGTAATACGCTGGGTGGTACTGACAGAGACGAGTTCCCTGGTGGGGGAGCAAACAGTTATGATACGTGGCTGCCAACTGAAAGGTTGGAAGTTGGGAGTCTACTCTGAAGTCACTTAGCAGAAAGGCCTGGCTACCTGCACCAAAAAAAAAAAAAAAACAACCCCCGAAGACCCTCTGGAGCACAATTCTACACACCCATGGGATCCCCTTGGGTCAGAATTAACTTAACTGCAACTTTTTTTTTAATTGATGTAAAAAAAGAATTTAAGCTTTTCAAACATGGCTTCCTCTTTCCTATTTTCTTAAAGCAGAGCTATTTGTGACAGTAGGACAAATCACTTCAGAAGAACCCACCATAGGCTAAAGCTTCGGCACAAAGTCCCGCCCCCTGACAGAGTAAGCAACTGACACCCAGAACCTGTGGAGAAAAGGTGGAGTCAAGACTTTAAGAGCCATACGGTTGAATGCTAATCGAGCCTAAACCTTCCACTGTTGCTTCATGCAAGAAACAGCCACCCTGCTTGAGATTCCCAGAGCGAACAAATGACTTTCTAGTTCCCTTGACTTTTGTTTTAAAACAATGCTCAGAACCCATCGTTGCTGTTGAGAAGGTGCTGTTCAGAAAAGTCTGTATTGGAGGGCCCTTGGGCAGTGCCTGGTTGGGACCTGCATCCACACAACCTTTATCTTAAGAGTGAAGAGGAGAAAGGAAAAGAAGGCACCACTTTACCAGAATTTTCGGCCAGCCGCAGCTTTCCACAACAAAGATAGCGTCTCCACTGTTTCCGGACATTTTCTTTTGCTACGCAGTAAAAGATGAATATGAAAAATCCTAAGGGGGGGGGAAGAAACAAAACAAAGACATAAAAGTGTATTCCCAGTTTATACCTGGACGCGCAAGAAATGACATGACTAACGATTCTGTGGCAGCTGTGGCCAAAGTGCCCTCCTGTAGATGGGAGAAACCATCCGGACTCCTGGCCACTCCTCATGTGTCAGCATTGACCTGCGCTCTACGGTGCTTCTACCAGTTGGTTTTTCAGAAGGAGTTCACTGAGAGACTCTTCTGCATGTTGGTGCCTCTTTGTGGACTTGAACCTCCAACCTTTCAGATAGCAGCTGACTGCATTAAACACTGGCATCGCCCAGGGACTCCTGCTAATTGAGTCAGCCATCCAAAGCTGTGGGAAAGCTTACTATGGAAAGGCACCGTAGGGGTTCTCTGTCTTGGTAGGACAAAGACTACTTAGAAAAGGACGGAAGGAGTCCTGGTTGCACAGTGGTTACTTGCTGGTCTGCTAACCACAAGGTCAGCAGTTTGCAACCACCAGTCTCTCCTTGGGAGAAAGGGCAGGCTAATTCCACATAGAGTTAGGGTTTGCTATGAGTTGGAATTGACTCAATGCTGTATGTGTGACCCTGTGAGCCGCAGCCCCGCACACAACCACTACGCCACCAGGGCTCAGCCAAGAAATGTACTTTCTACTTCCTAACTTAAATTTCACCAGCTCTCCTCTCATTTTTGACACTTAGTTTATATTCTCTTTCTTGGAAATGCAAATCATCTCTCTACCCAGGAGCCCGAGGTGACCTAGATGGTCCCCTCTCCGTCTCCAAGTTCTGTCAAATGCCATCTCCTCAGTCATCACACACTTCTCACTTCCTGTCCAGGCCAACTGCCATGTCCCTTGTGTGAGCTCAGGCACTCTGGTATAACCTACTCTGTCAATCTATTCATATGCCTCCTTCCACCCCCCCACCCCCATCTACTGCCCAGACCTCCTTGCGGAAGTTTTCACTGGCACCTTGGCATACAGAGATGAATACTCCAGGCTTGCTCCACCAATCACCCACTTCTGTCTTCAACTCTGCGGCTCAGGGCTCCTCCCACAGTCCCATCTGTGTCTCTATACCAGGCTTTGCCAACAAATATTTGCTCCCAGTCCCCAACACTTGTGAACTTACTATCCGCACTTTCAAACATCAAGTTTGGAAAGCTACAGGAGCCCCCGCCAAAGACTGACACATGACCTACGCCATAGCTGTGTTTGTTGGCCCTTCAAGGAGCCTACCCTTGGGGGTGTTAAGGGAAGGGCAGCATGAAGGAAAGAGATTAAAAATGAGGATACACTTTTCTGAACTCAGAACAGGTCCAGGTGGTCATTGTTCATCGTTATTGTTGAGTCACTTCTAACTCATGGCAGGCTTACATACAAAGAACAGAATGCTGTCCCATCTTGGCGCCATCTTCACAATCATTGCTATGTTTGAGTCTAAGAAGTCCTGGTGGCATAAACTGCTAAGTGCTATGCTGCCAAATCAAAGGCTGGGGGGGTGTTGAACCCACCCAAGCAATCTCATTTCAGATGGATGACAGCCAAGAGAACTCCAGGGGGACAAGTCTCCTCTGTCACATGAAATCAACCCGGCGGTGCCTAACACCACCACCACCACCACCAGCACGTTTGAGTGCTGTTTCGACCATCATTTCACCTTATTCTCCCTGAAGGTCTCCTCTTTAATCAATCCCAAAGCCTTTTACATAGATGAAACGATGAGTTCCCTTTCTATACTCACATTCTAATGAGACCATGTTTTCATTGGTGGGTGGATAGGATAATATACTGGAGAGAAATAAAGAAAAAGAGGTAGGTTTCGTTTCGACCTTCTATTTTCCAGGGCGGGCACGTTGCTCTCATGTTTATGACTCATGTGATGATGAGCCTCCTTCTTTTTCTTTGAAAGTGTCTATTACAGTGTAGTCACAATGTTGGTGCTCAGCAGTCAAGGCATTTGGCTGCTAACTGTAAGGTTGGCTATGGGAACGCACCAGCAGGTGGCAGTCTGCTTCTGCAAAAATTACAGCGCCTAGGAAACCCTCTAAGGGTCCTGGACCCATTTCACCAGGATCATTACGAAGTGGCATAGGCTCAAGGGAACACAACAACAAACTTGTTGGCCTATTAAATTTTGGCTGGAAATCCTAAAAAGTGATTTGCTGCTTTTTTTCTGGTTTTAATTTTGATCCTATGAGAACAATACTACAAAGCCTGGGCATACTGATCATGTTGTAGGTAAAAACTTACAGCCATAAGGTGACCAGACATCCCGCTTTTAAACAATTTAACAATGTTCTACAGCGTTTTAAAATTAAAATATATATTACAATACTATCTTTGCGTACTATCAACATTTTTGTTGCTCCATATACACCAAATTTTTAATCAAGAATTTCTTCTCCTCCCCCCCCACCCCCCGTCAATGGTGTCCTGCTTAAAATCTGGTCCCTTTTATATATTACCTATAAGCATACTACTTGGTCTCTTCCAAAGATAACTCATGGCCAAATGATGAAGTTAACTTTTATCTCTTGTTGGGTTTGCTTTGAAAATCAGCAAAATGATCTTTTACTTGACAGCCTGGCAAGAGACTACTGTAGGAACTAACAGCAACCAGACGAAAAGATGGGGGAGAAAGAGCAGAAAATACAATGAAAAGGAACCCCAACAGATGATGTGAAGCCAAGGGACAAGGAATGGTTTCTCTAATATGAACGTATTCACCTGCTCAAGGAGCCCTAGTAGCTGAATGATTACGGGTCAGACTGCTAACCATAAGGTCCACAGTTTGAAGCCAGCAGCCACTCTGGAAGAAAAAGATGAGACTCTCTCTCCCGTAAAGAGTTACAATCTTGAAAAATTCACAGAGGCAGTTCTACCCTGGTGTACAGAGTCACTATGAGTCAGAATCGACTCGATGGCAGTGAGTTTTATGAGCCTGCTCAGCCTCACCTGCTTAAGCACTGCCATTAAAACAGAATCACAGCACAATACTACACATTAAAGAATGGCGATAAATCTGCAAAGCACATTGGTTTGGGAGGGAGGGAGTTTCACTAACTAGAAAGAAGATGTGCATTAACTTGGGTGAAGGAAAGTCAGTACGCAATAAGGGGGAAGTCAGAATAACACGACCGAGGCAAAGGAGGACACTGGAATTACAGGCAGCAAAAGTAAATGCTATGATGATGCACAAAACCCTGAATTATACACTATAGTAAATAATGATCTGCAAGTGGATACACAGGCAGATATGTCATCTAGATAGGCCCGAGATGGCAAATGAGAGTTGACCCATGGCTACAGATAGGTTTGGCAGAGGATATTTCTATGTGTGGATATATGTGCAATTGTATTTCTGTATGTACCAGAGTATAAGGAGGTAAAGCTATGAAAACTGAGTCACAATCTTGAGAGACCGAGTCACCGGGCTCAAGGGCTGAAGACGACAGCTCTGGGGGACCTCTAGGCCAGGGGGCATGGCCTAGTTCACAGAGCTAATGAAAGTATCAAGCCAAAAGAACAAACGAATCTGTCTTGGAGGACATGTTGCCACCATGCTTCTTAGAAGCAAGGATGGTAAAACTTCATCTCACATGCATCGGCTATGTTCTCGGGAACCAACAAATCCTTAGAAAAGGACATCAAGCTTGGCCAGTGATAGAGGACAGACTGATTGACACGGAGGCTGCAACTAGAGGTTCAAATATAATCCTGATTGTGAAGATGGTGCGCAGCCGCGCAGCTTTTTGTACTGTTGTGAATTGGGTGGCTAGGAGGCAGAAGTCAACAACAACCAACACAGAACGCTCGAGAAAGAGCCCTGTGGTGCCATGGGTAAGCACTCGGCTGCTGACCCAAAGGTTAGTGGTTTGAACCCACCCCTTGGCTCTGTGGGAGACTGGTCTGGTGGTTACAGTCAAGAGAGGTTACAGCCAAGCAAACCCTATGGGGCAGTTCCCATGGGGTCATTATGAATCAGAATGCACTTGACAGCCCCCGAATCACCAGGATCCTTCAACTCCTGTGAAATGCTGGAGAGCTCACCTTGTAAGGTATTAAAGATGGCAAAGAGGTACATGAATGTGATGTTAACTGGCCCCCAAGCAAAGAAGGCAAAACCCCAAGTAATTCCCAGCAAAAATGTAAGGCCGGCCACACTCCTGAGGTCTTGAATACTGGTCTTCCGCTGGGCCCCCAATTGCTTCTTCTTTTTAATTCGACAGAGCTGGACCAGGACTACAATGAACATGCTGACGTTGAGCAGAAAGACCACGCAGAAGTATCCCACAACGGTAACGTAGAAGACAGTATGGCTGTTGATCCAGCAACTGGAATGGGGATGGGGAAAACAATAACCAAACATATCACAGGACTGGAGTAAGACTTTGGCGTGATACAACAAATCTATCACATTTTACTGAAGACGTGTCTCCAATTTCTTTTCTTTTTAATGGATAAAACTGGTGTTCTTTTTTTGGGGGGCATCACTGCCCTCTGGTGGTGGGAGTAGGAGGTCCAGCTTTTGCTCCTGTGGAGCTAGAATTGAACCTCCATCCCAGAGGGCCACAGTCCTGCGTACAACCACTACGCCACCGGGTTTCAGCCCAAACTGCTGTGCTTTACAACCATTTATAGCTCAAAGGAGAGAAGCAAAACATCTGAGAGCCTTTGTTTTAGGGTACATGGTGATTGAAGGTCAATAAATAATGTCTTTTTTTTTTTTGGTGTTCATTTGATTCCTGTAAACGCTAGTCGCTTTATTCCCTGTGTCTTTATAAATATCAGGTGACTTCCATTTAGATTTTAGCCAGAGCTTCTAAGACTAGTGTCCAAATATTTCTTCTTATTTTTTTTGTAAGGAATGTTTAAGTAGCCATGGTGGCCCACTGGGTTACATGTTGGGCTGCTAACTGCAAGGTCAGCAGTTCAGGTAGGATCCCACTTCTGGAGAAAGAGGAGGGTCTCTATTTCTGTCAAGAGTTACCATCCCAGAAACCCACAGGATCAGTTCTACTTCATCCTCTCTGTGAGTCCTCGTGAGTCAGAGTTGACTTGATGGCAGTGAGTTTTGTCAGTAGTAGCGTGCCCTTTGTGCCTAGCTCATCTCCTTGCATGGACTCTAAGTGGACTTGGATTGATTCAGTGCTAGCCTGACACACGAGATCGATTGGGTCATCCATTTCCTCGGAGGCTTTGTACTCACAAGTCATCAGGTGAGCCATTGGGGAACTTCCCATAGGATCCAAGCCCATAGTTATCTGGGGATATCACCAAGACAATAGCCACAATCACAGCTGGAAGTCCTGGGAGATGGGAAAGATGGGTCACAAACCGTTCTGCTAATCAAAGATGCTGAGAACATCTAGAGGTCATATTTGATATCATTCTTGTGGCAGAGATTGGGTAGTTCCTTGTGGAAAGAGCCTGGGCACCTTTTCTGGACATCTCCCAGCTTCCCTTGCAGATAGGGATATGTGGCCACGTGACTAAGATTGGGCCAATGGGATACAGACATAGTGAACTGCTCTACCTCCAGGTATAAAAACCTCCTGCAACCTCCTGCATTCTTTCCTCACCTATATTCAGGGCAACCATGCCTGGAGATGGGGAAACCATACCTGAAGGCCAAGCCTCTATTGGCTTCTATCCTGAATCATTGCAAGACCAGAGAAGAACCCCTCCACCCCTCCCTAACTAGAGTGTAATCCTCTCAGGCATTGGTTGCTAAGAGGACTCATATGAAAAGGCTTAAAATGCCTTTGGCTGGAAGGAGTTCTCAGCCCTCCACCCCACCTCAGGGTCCACTGATGGATCTATGCAGGCGATCTCGAGGTTCTAGCAAATCAAAGGCAATTTCTTCTTGCAGATGGAGGGGGGGCTGCTGGCACAATCTCATATGGGATTTCATTGAATTCCTTTGTGTTTGTCTCTTTCAGTGGCATTGATGTACGATATTTCCTAAGCAGGATACTTTTCTAGAAATAACAGTATTAGAGGCGGGGGAGCTGGCCCTTGTCCTTTCACACAGACTCCACGGCCAATGCCAGTGGCAGGGCTCTATCTTTGCGGGATGAGTGGAGCCAAACTATTGTTCTTCACAAAGAGAGGGTGACATAGTGAAGGTTCTGTAATCCTATTGTGTAGGAAATATGTGGAGGGCTATTTAGCTTAGGGAGAGGAAGGCACATGGACAGTAGAGGTTTTAGTACAGTGGCAGGTGTACTGAACAGGAGTCAGAAAACCACACGTTTTTTTTTTGAATTTTATGAGTCACATCATCACCTTGAGCCTGTCCTTCACCTGGAGTTAGTCATAAATGCCATGCTGACGTCTCTGACTTGTCTTTAAGTGGGATTACGTCTGTCAAAATGCTTTGCAAAATAGGGTATCACATACAGTGTTGTCTATTGCTGGTGGCCTAGCAAAAGGACTCTGGCCGAAAGAGCGTCAGTGTATTTGATTTCATCTCAAAGAGCAAAACAAATATTTCTGGGTAACAGAGTCTGCAGCCTGGATTCAATGGATGGTGGGACTATAGGAAATGGTTATTAGCTGCCTTGTAAGGCGATGAGCTCACACATCATGGAAGTATCAAAGTAGAGAGTAGGTTAACTTTAGTCAAGGATAAGTCAAGTCAAATGGAAGAAGTACATTGGAGAAGTACTGGACCGCAGGAATCTTCATGATCGTTTATGGACCTAAGACATTGTGGCCCACTGCTAATGGATCACATGATCAGAAATGCAGTGCCAGTGTGGTGGAGGAATTTGGTTAGGTTTTATACAGGCTTTCCCTCCCTCTGATCTCATCATGCATGCAGGTGATCTCTGGGAACTACAAGCTGGCTGAGGCTCTCAAGGAGTCTGGGACTAAGCATTCAGCCTTGTGACCACCATAGTAAGTTTGTCAATTTATTGAGTTCCTTCTATGTGACAATCTGGAAATACAGAGAGGACTCATGCCTCCAGAAGTGTTTTATGCTCAAGTGTTCAAGACCAAAGCTTCCTATCCGGGGGCAGAGGAACTGAATGCGGGTGTTGCAGTAAATTAAAAATCAAACATGTCATGAATCTGAGGTGCTTCTGGCAGCACTTGCCCCTGTTTGCAAATACAGCAGGCAAAGGGAGTCCCAGGTGGGAAACTTTTAAAACATTTTAAAAGCCCTGTCTAATCTAGAAAAGACGGGACAAGCATACTCTTGGAGCAGTTCAACCTATAGGGAGGCGCAAGCTGTTTTACTGAACTGTCCAGGTGTGACTTGCTGCATAGTTTCGACTTGATTAAACTAAAGTGAAAACACTGGAGGGGGGAAAAAGGCACAGAAAGTCCCAGGCCAAGTGCAAGCAAAAAGATACCTACCCCAGCCGATGATGCAGAATTTAAGGATGTATTTTCGGATATAAGTATTAAACACCTTGACAAGGGCCAGGTACATGTGGAATGCTTCCAGGCCCATCCATGTGAATGAGACCAAGAGGAAGTAATGCAGGAACACGGCCACCGAGATACAGAAGTCTCGCATGCTGTACAGCGCAACCCACGAGTCCAGCAGGAACGCCAGGTTCAGTAGGAGCAGTGCAGCGCACAGCTGGATAAGGATTTTGGAAGGGTAATCCCTCCGGATCTTTCTACAAGGAATGGACAAGAAAAGAATTGGCGTGACATTCTGCCAACCTTTAGAAGAGCACATTTGTCACAGTGTCTCAGAGTTCGAAGCAATTCATTTTTATTGTTTGTTCGATATCTAAATGCATCATTTTCCTCTCTCCCAGTGTGGTAGGGGTGCTGGGGTGGGGGAGGCCACAGGCAAACCACTGTCACCACCACCACCAACCAAGGCAAGATGATGTATGATGACTGTATGGGAAACGGGTATTCCTATCTCACTGGGACCTTTGACCTGCTGACTGCTGACCCATCCTTTTAAATAGTTCACAGTGGAATCCACAGCTCGCCCACTCGATTTCTCCCAAACAACTTCTAGAAACATTTCTGCCGCAGTATCTGGGCTTTCAAAATAGAGCCAGATTGTCCTATTAGTTAAAATGAGATCATGGAAAGAAGCAGTTTAAAGTATAGCTAAATGTAACAGGCATAGGAAAATATAACTAGTCTGTACCATGCACGTGTTTATAGCTGTGAAATTAGATCTGATGAAATCATCCCCAGTAATGGCTGGCCCTAAGGGGAATTTAGTCTCACTACTATTTCCACAGGCCGACAAGTAGACCTGGAGTCATAGCTGGAGGTGAAATTTGGCATTGGCAAGAAATTTGTGTGCGTCCTTATCAGAGCCCCCAAATCGAAATCCCAACACTTCCAGTTAGTTCATGTTATAAACTGCTTCCTGTTTTCTTTTCCAGCAGAATTTTGAGAGACTCTTCCCCAACAATGACCAAAAGGCTCTTTTCTGCGAAGCCATAAAAGATACTGCTACTTGGAATGTCACTCTGTTATGACCAACAAATCTTGAGGATTTTTATATCCTTGGTTTCTCTTCATCCTGGGACCACTGATTGCTTTGATCTTTCATGCTTGATAGGAACACTTTGGAAACTTCTTTGATGGATTGTGGTTCTTTAACTGTGCATGATACTAGGGTCTATTTCAGGTTTATATATTTGAGGGTTTGTATCCATCTTTCACTTAATATTCATTGTCTACTAGGAGCCAGGCCTTGGTTCAAGGGCACAAAGGCACAAAGGCCTTACACATGGATTAAGCCTCAGGTGAGTCCCCTTCCAATCACAGTGGAAGGATATGAGTAGCCCTGTTATCAGAGAGCATTGTAAAGTCACCTATCGCAGACTGCTTAGGTCGAAATATGATACCATTTGACCTTCCCTTACCCATTTGAAAGTTGTTTCAGTTTTTTTGTCTTTTAAAGAAGGGGAAATACATGTGGATTAAGCCCCTGATGAATCCCCTCTGACTATGGGCCGGGAATGTAACTAGCCTTGCTACCACGCACAATGCATTAGATAAGTGGATTGTGGGAGATGCAGTGTCAAACTTAGCACCCTATCATTCAGTCTTCCTGTTGAGTCATTAAAACATGTTCTCGTTAATATTTTCTGCTTTCTTTACTAGTGAGGTCTTTTTAAATCTGTTTTACGTTGTTATTCTTGTAAGTCTTAAAAAATGCTTTTCTGGATATAAAATCTAGAATAGGTAAATCTATAGAAACAGCACCTGGACTAATGGTTCTTTGGAGTATGGCAGGGAAGGTTGGGGGGAAAAGGTCAGCAAATCGCGATGAGGACAGAAACGAAGCAAAAATTCTCAAACAGAAGTGGTGATGATTGTACAGTTCTTCTTGATGTGACTGCACTACTGAATTGTATGGTATGCTAACTATATTCTAATGAAAATGACTACCGAGGGCCTGCCCTTCAATGAATTTTCAGGCTAGTGACCATCTTCCCTGGCATTTCTTGATAGGGGGTTATACAGGATAGGGTAGGTCAAGGGAAACCATTCATTAACAATGCATCTTGACAATGAAGGCAAGACCTTCCAGATTATGTTTTCAGTTGGGCACACTCACTCAAAGGCTATGTATGTCACAAGAGTAACGGACAGAAAAATTGATGAAAGCCCACAACCGATGTACGTGATAAACGTCAGCGCCATCATCTGAGCTGGTGGTAAGGATATTCGAGACAGGTCCTAGAAAACAAAACAAGCACACCTTTTAAAATAAAATGAAAACAAAACCACGATCCACATCTAGCGAGTGTTCTAGATACCCAGGCATAGACTGTTCAGCCAATCTATGAAGCAGGCATTCTTATACTCATCAGCTAATGATAAAGACACTGAAGCCCAGAGAGGTTAAAGTACTGTATTTTTTAGACCATAATATGCACCTGACCGTAAGACACCTCCAGTATTTAGAGCAGGAAAACTAGAGAAAAATATTCGGAATCAAATAGTACCAGTAAACTAAAATGTTCTTGGTTACCACATCTTTGGGCCATAAGACACATCCTCACCCCCCACACTTGTTTGGGGAAAAAAATGCATGTTTTGGGCATCACTGCCCTCTGGTGGTTGTGGGAGCTACCCAGTGCTGCTCTTGAGAGCTGCTGCTGGATTTGAACCGCCAAGTCCGCGGGCTGCAGTCCCGCATCCAACCACTTACGCCACCAGGGCTCAGCCCTAAAAAGTGCATTTTATGGTCCAAAAAATATGGTAACTTTCCCAAGGTCACATAGCTAAGAAATAGAGGAGCCAGGATTCAAATTTGGGTTTAGCAGATTTAATCATGGTGTCATAGAAAGACACCAAAGCTAAGGGCCTAAAGCGGTGGTTCTCAACCTGTGGGTCGCCTGATTCCTAATAGTAGCAAAATTACAATTATGAAGTACCAATGAAAATAATTTTATGATTGGGGGTCACCATCACGGGAAGAACTATATTAAGGGGTGGCCACATTAGGCATTAGGAAGGTTGTGGAAAACTCGTCTAAAGGATCGAATTTCACTCCTGGCTGGTCCACATCTTAGCTCTATGACTGTGGATAATTACTTAACAAATGAGTCTTCTGCCTTCAACAAAATGCTAACAACAACCTCCCACTCTACCTATCTTTTAGGACTAGTGAGGAGATGAAATGAGATGGTTTGGCTCAGTGTTTTGTGAATTTTTTTTTGGCATCACTGCCCTCAGGTGGTGGGAGTAGGAGGCCCAGCCTTTGCTCCATGGAGCTGGAATTGAACCTCCATCCCAGTGGGCCACAGTCCCGCACACAACCACTATGCCACAGGGCTCAGCCCTGTTTTGTGAATTTTAAAGGGTACCGTAAACTAAAGAATTGTTATTGCCTCTTGCAGTCTGAGTTTACGGAGCCCTCCTGATTGTTTGAAAGAGAACAACTGAAAAAGAAAAATGATGTAGAAACAACAATGCTTGCATTTCATGCACAAGCACTTTCCTTTCCTATTTGTTTCTCAGAAGAACAATTTCCTTGCTTGCATTGTCATGATCTCGGCTGACATGTCAAAATCATTCACCATGGGATATTATGTCCCGTTGATTCTAAGACAAAGAATCGAAGGCCACTTTTCCCATTTTAGCTGCTGAGTTCACCCCCGACATATGGCAATCCCATGCACAACAGGATTGGGCCATTGCGATCCATGGGCTCTTTTTCTTTTTTCTTTTTTTGGGGGGCATCACTGCTCTCCGGTGGTGGGAGTAGGAGGCCCAGCCCCACTGCTGGAATTGAACCTCCGTCCCAGTGGGCCGCAGTCCCGCGCACAACCACTATGCCACCGGGGCTCAGCCCCCTTTTTCTTTTTTTTTAAAAAATATTAATAAATCATTTTATTGGGGGCTCCTACAGCTCATATAACAATCCATACATCAATTGTATGCAACGCATTTGTACATATATTGCCATCATCATTTTGAAAAGAGCCATGGGCTTTATTTCCCCCCGAGGGCCGATTTTTAGAAGTTGTTTGCCAACCCTTTCTTCCTAGTTCTTCTCAGGCTGGAAGCACCACTGAAATCTGTTTAGTATCATAGCAACTCACAGGCTGTCACTTGCAGACCAGTGGTACCTGGACTGGGAATGGAACTCGGGTCACTCACATGGAAAGTGAGAATTCTACCACTGAACCACCCCTACCCTCTGGTACACTACCAATAGAACACCAAAGCTTGTAAGGTGGCTGCAGGTACAGATGGTTTCATTCAGGGTCTTGTCTTGGACAGAGCAGCCATTGGGTGACCAGCCTCCTTTGCCACCTGTTGGCATCAAACAGAATATCTGTTCTGTCAACAAGATCATGGTGCCAATAACCCTCTCCACCCACCTTCCCAACAACTCCCTCTTGCTTCTCTCCCCTGCCCACTCAAGACTTCAAAAAGGGTACAACCGGGACCTACCATTTCTGCTCAAGTCCCAGAATACACAGATCACTGGCAAGTCTTTCTGCAGTAGAAATATAAATGAGCAACAATTAATTTACTGAGCTGCAAAAAGGAAACCAGGATCATTTTAGTTCCGCATATTATGCTTGGTTTTGAGAGGACACTTTTGTGTGTGTGTGGCATCACTGCCCTGGTGGGAGTAGGAAGCCCAGCCTTGCTCCTGGAGAGCTGCTGCTGGATTTGAACCATCAACCCTGGAGTCCCGCACACAACCCCTAAGCCACCAGGGCTCAGTCTAACACTTCCTATTTTATTTGAGAACGTATCTTCCACCCCAAAGCAAGTGAGCCCCACACAGGGTCAGTTCTTTTTAAACTCCCCCAAGGGCATCTGAAGCAAGCACCTGGGGCCGTGTTAAAATGCAGGTTCAGACTCCGTAGGTTGGGGGTGGGGCCTGCCACTCTGCATTCATAATAAGCTCTCAGGGGGTTGCAGATGCTGCTGGCCCAGGGATCGCACTGTGCGACGTGCGTGAGATCATCGATGCGTCTCAGGGTGAACGGAGCTGAGCAATGTCCTCTCTTTGGAGGTGTGAATCAGAGCTGCAGCTGCAGACCCTGGATTCAGAGGATGAGAGTGCGCACCCGCCCCGCCTCTTCTTGGAAATGAGGTGGTGAGTTCCTGTTGTGGTTTCCTGTCATCAAGTTAGCCCCTGACTCATGGTGACTCTGCCTAAGAGCCCACATGGCAGCCCAACTCCGTGCCAGCGCTGGGACGGCTTCTAGATGGGCTTTTCCTTTTAAAAACTTTTAAATTTATTTGTTCATTCGTTCATTTTATTTATTGGAGATGGGCTTTCGATGACTGACTTTCAGAAGGAGATTTCCACACCTGTCTTCCTAGTCCGTCTTAGCCTGGAAGCTCAGCTGAAACGCGTGCAGCCTCATAGCGACAAGCAAACCTCCACTGACAGACGCTTGGCTAGCCTCAAACTGAGTGTCCGGCGTGGCAGGGGAGAGTTCGACACGGCCTCTGCTCACCTTGTTCGGGGTGATGTGCTTTAATGTGACCGTCACGTTCCTTGTCAAGTTTGTGACAGTCAGGTTAGCAACACTTGACGATATGATGTGGCTGATCAGAGACAGGTTCTTCAGAGCAGGGTCCTAGAACATCAAAGAACCAAAAAGATGGCCAAGGGAAATGAGATCCCATCAAAGAACTGTAGACTTTGAAAAGACTCCTACATTCTCTCCTTGACCTCCTCGGTGAGAAATAGAAAGCCAGGAAGGGAATGCTGTGGCTCTCTCCAGGTCTCACACAATTAGAAATGCACCTCATTTCACTGTACACAGACCTATTGTTTTGGAGTCAATTCTGACTCGTGGGGACCCTGGAGGAGAGAGAACTGCCCCACAGGGTTTCCCAGGCGGTACAGAAGCAGGCTGCCCCAGCTTCCTCCCTAGGAGTCATTGGATGGATTTGAACCACTAACCTTTCAGTGAGCATCTGAATGCTTAACCGCTATGCCACCAGGCCCTCTTCATTTTCACGTAACCATGCTCTGCGTACTGAATCTGCCTGCACAGACTGACACACCGGGGCCCTTGTGAATGTCGAAGGGGAATCTAACTCTCAGAGAAGCTGAGTGCTCTCGAGCAAGTAGCTGAGCCTCTCTTGGGCCTCCAATTCTCCATCTGTAAAGTTCGGATCATAACCTGTCCTACCCTCCCTGGGGGGCTGGGAGGATTGTGGGAGTGGAGGGCTGGGCGGGCTTCCCATCACGTTGGGCACTTGATTGTGGCTCGCACACGTCAAGGATGGGAATGCAGCCTCCTCAAAAGGCTTGGTGTTTAAAAATAAACGGCAATTCTGACGCAACTTGTGGGGCTGAAGAATAATTGAGGATGCAAAGAAACAACCCACTGCCGGCACATCCATAAAGCATCCTCTCTCTTGCCCCACCCCCAACACACACACACAAACACACACACACACACACACCCTAGATAGCAGACAGCAGCGGCAGCTGTACCTGAAATAGGGCAGGCGTTCTGAAGAAGTTGAACTGAATTCTGGAAGCCAGCTCCAGTTCATCCTCCGGCAAATTGCACAGCAGTGAAGAGGGGAGCGTGATCAGGCCAATGGTGCTCCCAGGCTTCGGCCTTTCCAGAGAAACCTGGCAACCACGTGACGGGTAAGAGATCTCTCTGGAGACGGCATCGTGGAAAGATAGACAATTCGACTACTCGTGCACTCGTGAGCACACAGCACCCTGTCAGGGTATTTTATCTGGGGGGCGGGGCTCTCTGCAGTTGCAGCAGTGAAAGGCAACAACAGCTGGAGTTAGACAACAGTGTAACACCATCGCCTATAATAGGATTGAACTATCAAATCATATCATGTATAAGTTATATCTCAATAAAACTGTTAAGGAGAACAGAAAACCACCACACAACAGGGGCCCCTGAGTGGACTGCAGCTCATGGAATACTCATGGGTAAAGCTTCCCTTCAGGGGTTTTTTCGGTGTCAGAGTCTTTCAGCAGTAGATTACTAAGGCTTTTTCCCAGGAGACACCTTGAACTCCTTAATTAGAATGGAAATGAGGCCTCCAGTCAGGGCAGAAAGTATCTTAAGGTTACATAAAAGCCATCCAAAGGGGGTAGGATCATTGTAGACCCCCGAGGGGAGCAAAGCAGCAGACACACCAAGTTGGTGACCCGTGTAGGGTCAAGTCTTTATAGGATCACATGCACTAAACCTGTAAGGGAAGACTATACACATGTAAGAGGCGAAACTTGTGGTTTTACTTGGCCATTTCCAGCTATCAGGTACTCTGGATAGAAAATACTAGAAGCAAAATGGCTCTTTAGCATCAGCATATGCTGTGTACTAGCTAGCTATATATTGCTGTTACTTGGTGCTGGCACATCAATTTTTGGCTTGCGGTGACCCCTGTGACAACGTACAATGGATGGATCCCATAGGATTCTCTAGGTGCTCATCTTTATAGGCTAAGGTGACCAGACATCTCACTTTTTAACAATTTAAAAACGTTCCGTGGCGTTTTAAAATTAAAATAAATATATTACAATACTATTTTTATATTCTATGACAATTTTTGTTGCTCCATATAGACCAAAGTTTTAATCAAAACCCCCCTACCCCCATTCAATGGTGTCCCGCTTAAAATCTGGTCACTTTACTGTAGGCACAAGTCACTTGGTCTTGCTCCCAAAGAGTGGTTATGTGGGTTTGAACCACCAACCTATCAGCAGCCAAGTGCTTAGCCCTTTGCCCCACCAAGACCCCCTAGAGCAGCCATCACACTCGCTGAAATATTCAAATGGGCTGATCGGTAGGCAATATCCCTGTTTTTCCAGTTGCATAGGATTCCACTTCCCCACAAACCTCACTTCCAAACTTCCAGAACCCAACTTTTGAGGCATTAGCACTGATCACAAAAAGGATCATCTAGAATTATAGGTTCCTAAACTTATTTGGCCTATCCGCCCCCTTTTCAGGAAAAAAAAATTACTCAGTGTCCTCGGGGCAATTAAGTTGTGGACTGTAGTCCATAAACCAGGATAATGTGTTTGCAATTTCTCTCCCTCCCTGCTGAATCATTCCAACACTTTCCACCAGGGGGCACGAGCGCACACTCTGGGAAACTAGTCTAGTTCAAGTTCCCTCTTTTCTGAGTCTGCAGTGCCTCCTTGTTCCAGATGTTTCATATTTTTAATATCACTCCAAACTATAAGCGGCAATTGACTTGATCATGAAGTGTGACGGAGAGGACAATTACACAGGAGAAGCTCATTCTCCACAAGAAATGACAGGGTACCTGAATGTTTTCAGCGTCTTCTGCGGCAAAGGTGGTTGTGTTGAAAGTACTGGCATTCACTTTCATCACGGCTAGCGCCAAAGAAGGGGAGGTGAAGCTTATGGTCTTGTTTGAAAAGTTCAGTTGCAAGCCAATGTCATCCACCACTTTCAGCAATCTGTCAAAGTAGGGGCAGTTCAGTCAGCGCTCCCCCTCTTCCCTGCCCCCGAGCTATGCAGAACAGAGAGTGGTAGCTTGAGAAGTTCCCAGAGAAAAGCTATTGTTAGCTGCCCTTCAGTTGGCTCTGGCTCTTGATGACCCGTATACAATCGAATGCAATGCTGTCCCGCCCGGTGCCACCCCCACGAACGGTTCTAAGAGTCTTGGTTTTTGTTTTGTTTTGTTTTTCTGGACATCATTGGCCTCTGGTAAGAGTGGGAGGCCCAGCCTACGAGTCTTGGTTTTTATTGACAGTTCATCATCATAGCAACATGCTCTACTCCCCTAGCAGATGGGTGGTAGGTGCGCCTGAGCCACAGGAACTAACAAGTAAACAAGTCTCCTGCACAGAAGACAAAAATGCTACTAACCACTGACCCACCACTGCCTTTCTTCGGAGGAAATGACTGGGCTGTCTGGAATCCTGCAAGAAGCATTCCCCCCCCCCCGCCCCATCTCCCCACTAGGTTACAAAGCCATACCGTGGAGCCAGAGGGGCCAGCAAGGCATGCGGGGTATGAAGGAGGTGGCTGACTTGGGTGACCATCTGTTCGGCGAGGTGAGGCTCCAAACTGCCTGAGGACAAAGTCTTCTCCATCAGGCACACTTGTTTCTCAAGTTCCTGTGAGTTGCTGGTGGTGAGAATGTCTAGAACAGAAAGCCCCATCATGTTTGGAGCACAGAAAGGAAGGGCTACTAATAAAAGGAAACATACAGCTGTGACTCGACCAATTCATCCCTAGGTATTTGCCAGAGAGAAATAAAAAATAAATAAAGCTTAAGGGTTGCTTGCGAGTGCTTATCTCTCACCGCCATCTAGTTGGTTCAGACTCATGGGGACCCTATAGGTCAGGATAGAATTACCCTTTTTGATTTCCAAGACGGTAAAGGAAGCAGAAAGCTTCTTCCTCCCTTGGAATGGTTGGTGGTCTTGAACTGTATTTTAGGTGAGCAGCCCAATGTATACTCACTACACAGTGGAGCTCCTATAGGGAGGGCTGCTTCTCTTCCTAAGGAGTCCTGGATGTGTTTTAGGCTAGGCGTTGAGTTACTAACCAAAATGTCTGAGGTTCAAACCCAAGAGCCACTAGACAGTAGAATGATAAGTGTGTCTGCTCTGGTAAAGATTTCGTCTCAGAAACCTTATATCGGGGTGACTATCCATTGGAATCTGCTCGATGGTAATGCATTGGGTTTGGTTGGGTTGCTTTGATAGCCCCAAACTTGACACAGCACCAGTATTCATTAAATCAGTGGGTCTCATCCTTCTTAATGCTGTGACCCTTCCATACAGTTTCTCATGTTGTGGTGACCCCCCCAACCATAAAATTAATTCTGTTGCTACTTCATCACTGTCATGTTGCTACTGTGATGAATCGGGCGACTCCTGTGAAAGGGTCTTTCAACCCCTAAAGGGGTCACATGACCCACAGGTTGAGAACCACTGCATTAAATGGAGAATGGATAAACAAACTGGGGTACAGCCATACAAAGAACTATTATTCAGCTATGAAAGTGACTGCATTCCTGATACAGTTGACAACAGGGGGGAAGCACTGAATCACCGATGCGTTCCTCGAAGTACAGGAAGCGAGACTCCAGGGTCAACAGAGGGATTCAAGGGAGCTTTGGGAGTAGTGATGGGTTATCTAGCTTGATTGTGACAACGGCTAGTCACATGAGTGTGTCTCTCCAACCTCATAGATCTGTGCCAAGGATGAGTTCTATTATGTGTAAACTGTATTTAAATAAACTTCACTCTCCCCCTTTCTCTCTGTCCTCCCACAGATGAATATCATTTGCTACTTACTACTCTTTTCTGCTTAGAGAAAAAGGAAACCAAGCAGGAGTGTAGGAGTTGAACAGTCATTGTTTCTTACAGCTGAAAATGGTGAGTGACATCACCTAAAAAACTGCCAAGACCATTGCTGTCAATCACTCACAACACTGGCTTTCAGGTGGGCTTTTGAACACAGGGGGCATCAAACAGGTGTGGGACAATGGAATGAGAGCGAAAAACATGTTTTTTAACTATTGGAAACCTTCTTGGACATCTCCTGGAATCCTGTTTATAGGATTTAATGTGGATCACTAGGTGCAATCTTTGGGGGGGGGCAAAAAATCATCCAACAAGCAGCTCAAAATAATATACATTGGGGAATATAGCTATCCAACAATGCTGTCTTTTACAAAGGCAACAAAAATCCCTAGCTCCATCATTTTAACATTCTATTTTGTATTTGCATATCTCCTTCTAATCCTTACTCATTCGTGTTCACAGTTCACAACAGAGTGGGAGAGTTGCCTATTCTTGTGCAATTACTTCCACAGTTGTGCAATGATCAATGGAGGTTGACAGGTCCTATCTTACTTAATCACGACTCTCTTGCGACAACCTTCAGCTTGATCTACTTTTTAGCTACCAAGTAACACTGCAATGCACATCTTTTGTTTTATGTATATTTCACCTGGCTTGTGTTGCCTCATTGGGTGAAACTAAAGTCCCAGGTGCAGGAGGTCATGTGAATCATGTTAGTCTGAGGGTCAGACAATCGCTTGGGAAAAGGTGGGCATCTGAGATCCAAGAGCACTCACTTTAATTAACCTTTCTTCTTCATCTGCCATCAAACCTTCACTGAACCAATGCGCTCACGGACTCATGATTTGCCTTTAAAGTGCCCATATTTATAAATCAAATGACTTAAGAGAAAGCTGGGCAAATTCAGAGTCACTTGGCAGAAGCTCAAAAGCTCCTGGGGGTGTTAGCACCATGGTAGATGAGCACCGTTGACTTTGCCTCCGCCTTTCCCAATGCCAGCAGTGGAACTGCTTCTCCTTCTCAGAACTGAGACTCCAGAGAATACACAGAATTATTTTCTTCACTCTCTCTGTCCTTTACCTCTTTGCCAGGAAGTCCACTTTGTGACAGTGTCACTCTGGCATCCAAGGTCTTGTCACATACATCACCTTTCTCAATCTCATGCACTTCGTGAAATTATTTCAATCATGAAACAGAGGAGGCTGGACCAGAGTTGTTAAACAGCTAACCTGAGATCACATTGCTTGGGGAGGGTGAATGCAAATCCAAACCCAGGGTTTCTGGAAATTTCTCCCCTCCTCAGTCCTACCGCTGCCACTCAGTGACTGGCTGATCTTCAAGAAAATCCCCCCCCCACACACACACACACTTTGTGGAACTCCTCTGTTTAACAGTCTGAAAATGTTCAGAATGGTAAAAAGTGACTCAACACTATTTTGTAGGAGAACTCACTGCCTTCAAGTGGATTCTGATTCAGAGCGATCCTATAGGACAGTGTAGAACAACTCTTGACAGGAGCCAACTGCTTCATCTTCAGGGGTGACTGGTGGGCTTGAACTGCTGACCTTGAGGTTATCAGGGCCATGCTTAACTCACTGCATCACCCCGGTTCCTTTGTAGAAAACAGGAACCTAGAAAGTATCCATCTCAATAAAATGAGATCTATTCTTGCCTATAAGAGCTATTTCTACACTGTTTTGGTTAAACAGGTTTAACTTAGTCATATCTATCTCCTATGAATGCCTCAAGGAAAACTCTTCAAACCCAAGAACACTCAATTTATATCCAGATATGACAATAGATGGAGGGCAGCATGTCTTCTCATACTCACCCGTCTTAAAGGATGGGCTGGTTGTGATGTCATTCTGAGGAGTAGCTGTGATCGGAGAAGCAAGTGAAGATTTCACAGACTGAGGACTGGAAAGAAGGCTGGTCTGGGGTATGGAGGAGGAGATGGCTTCAGAGTGGGGACTCATGCCAATAGTAGAACTAGGAGCTGTGGGTGCTGAGGACTGAGGAGAGTAAAGGTGAATCTCTGTGGTTGGCAAAGGGGAGTTCTGGGGCGTGGCTGGATGATCTACTGTCCCAGCGAATGACAAGGCATTGGCCACCTGGGAGAGAACTGTGGCCTGAGGAGCAACTGGAAGAGGTATGCTGCCAGGAGAAAGTGAAGGGCCATCCACACACACGATGGGCTCCTGCAGATCACTGAAAGAGAAGCAGAGAGATAGGAGTCACTAGTGAGCTGCTGAGAGACTTCCTCTTCCTCTGGCGCTCATCTGACAACCCCAAGGTGTTGTGGCGACCTCGGGAACCTGCTCCTCTTAGCCCCTGCCATCCCATGTCCTCTGGACACCTCTCTGACCCCTCTGTTTCCACCATCTGCTCTCTGGAAGAGGACTCAGTCCGATGGTGGGTAGCCTTATGAGTTCTGAATTTGGATGCATGAGCTCACTGCTGCTCCGAGGCTTATAACTTAATATTTGAGATCCATTGGAGGGGCTCTTTGAAGATTTCCCTGTCCTCCTGGGAGGGGTGGTGGTGGCGGCAGAGCTTTTAAAGACATCATGAGCCAAGAGGTTTCCAGATAGGAGAAATCTGCTGTCATCAATTTTATATACCTACTTCTCACCAACTACCTAATGGTCTGACATTGCACCTTTACGATAATAAAAAATTGACTTCTCAGCTATTCTGGACATTAAAGAGGTACATCTGGCAGTAGCCGATGCCACTGAAGGGCAAGGCAAGAAGAACACTGGCTAGGATGTCCAAAGTTATGTGTCAAGATGACTGGGTTTGAATCTCAGTTGTTTGCCAGTGTGTGATGATGTGATTTTCCCCTCAGTTATGTAACTATGTAATTCAGTAGCCCTGTGATGATGCAGTCATCTCATGTACTGCTGTGATCGTCTCTTTTCACATATGTCAATTTTCACATAATGACCTATCTTTGCAACCTACCCATGAGGACTGGCCGGATTGTGCTAGCCCAGTATACTATCTACCAGTGACAAGGACATGTTTGTTCATTGAGAAACCAAATCAAGCTGGGGTTCAAGGGAGACTGAGCCAGCATTTCTTTTTATGAATGTGACTCTTCTTAGGCCCTTCAACTTCATATTCCTTCCTTCAATCACTCAAAAAAAAAAAAAAGAATATGTTTCCAAAACCTTTATCTAAACACCAGCTTGTAGATGGCTGTGCCCTCAATGTTGCTTCTGGCCAGTGGTACCCAACTGTGGCTGTGTTTGAGAATAACTTTCCCCAGAATAAAAAATAGAGAGAGCCACAAAGGAAATCAGTCATTGTTTCAGGAGCAGGGAGGACAGAGGAGTGCCAGTCGAAGGGGATGATTCTCTTCTCAAGCTGATGAAAATGGCCTGAAGTGGCCTCTGCTGATAGTGACTCGGCTCAAATCTTTAAATGAGTGGATTGTATGCCATGTGACGATTGTTCAACAAAGCAGTCTTTAAAAAACAGAACCAAAGCAAACGATGTAAACCACAAGGACAACAGCTTTTCCACAGAACAGACTGCTCCGTTAAACTCTCTCTACCCACAATTGAGGAAGAGAAGGGAAAAGGTCACTAAACAGGGCATTCGGAGGGCAAAGGCAGAGAAGCCTGACTCGAACAGTTAGAACATGTCGGCAGATTCCCCCCAGGATGCATGCTAGACCTGATCCAGTTTCTAAAAGCTTACATATTTGGGGGTTGTATGATTTTATTTGGTTTTTGATTGTACAGATTGGGGGTACCGAGAGTGTTATGTCATTGGGGGGCTGTCACCCTCCTGAAGTTGCAGTATATGCTTTTTCATTTTGGGGGGTAGGAAAACCAGGACTGACGAACTTATCAAGTCAGCAAGTGGAATAAGAGTTTTTGGGGGGAAGGGGACATGAAGGTGGTAGAGGGGTGAAGGGGTGATTATGCCAAGTGGACCATATAGAAAAAGAATGCTTGGAAAGTGACACTGGTGGCAAATGTACAATTCTGCTGAGTGTCACTGAACAATGGAATGATGTGATAAATGTATTTATCCAAATTTTAAAAAAAGAAAGAAAAGATGGGGGCAGGGATTTTAAGCCAATGGGAACAAAACCACTATAACAGAAATCACAGGCAGGTTGACTCAGTGAGGAATGTTCCAAAATTGCACTCATTGTGATCACTATTTCTAGAAACTGTTGGATGGTTTTGGCTTTCGCTGTGCATCTATTCACCGAGGAGAAAGTAAAATGTCATTACTTTTGAAATTTCAGATTTGGGCAGCCTACTGCTCAGCTTCTGATTCAGTTGGTCTTGGGGTGGGGAGGGCATCCCTCGCGGCCTTTTCTAAACTCTCCAGTGCTTTCCAAGGCACCAAAAGTTGAAAGTCATTCAGCTACTATCCGGTACACGATCTGCCGGTTTCAGGGGAGAGGAGTAACTCGTAGAGGCAACACATGATTCCCTAGAAAAGACTTGGATGGATCCGATTCCAGATGGAGATTCAGTACATCAATGGCCTTCTCTTCTAAGCCCACAGAATTATGGGGTGACAGCATCAGCATTTGCTTCTTCCCTGAAGTACAGTTCACGTAGTCACGCATACCTTAAAGCACGTTAGTCTTCCATTTGGAGCCTAATACATATCTATCGACATCTGCCGCTGTATCACTCTCAGCCAGATCTCATCTGGAAGCATTTCCAGTACCCTCAAGGCCCCTTGGACACCCCAGTGTTTTTTTTTCCAAAGGTGCCTGAGCTGGTTCTAATGCAGTCAGTATGATGAGCCGGTGTAGCAAAAAGATCTTGAGGGGAAGGGAGGGGGGAGTGCTGCCTATTTGGGAAGATGAAAAAAAAATGTCTAAACTGTGATTGTGCAACATGGTGAATGTCATTAAGAAATCCCAGTGCCCAATGGGTGGCATCGAGCAGAAGTCAGTGAACCGACACCAGAAGTGACTGGGAGTGGAGTGGGGGTGGGGGGAAGGTTCATGGTTAAAGTGACCAGGTTTTAAGCGGGACACCATTGACCAGGAGCGAGGGGTTCTTGATTACAAATTTGGTCTACAGAGAGCAACATAAATGTTCATAGAACGCAAAAATCATATGGTGATATATTTCGTTTCATTTTAAAATGCCGCAGGACGCGGGACCAATGTTAAAAAGCAGGACGTCTGGTCGCTTTATTCATGGTCTTCAGGGAGAAAGGAGGAGTGGCTGCTTCAGGGGGGGCTTTGCTTCTGTGCAGGGTGACAAACACTTTGGGAAGCAGAAATGATAGTGGCTGCCCAAACAAAGTCAACGCAGTCCATGCGAGCGCTCTCTACCCTGGCAAGGGGTGTGATGGCCTCTGCTTTGCCAGATAAATCTCTTTTTTGCCACAAGCAAAACCAAGGTAGCACCAGACTCTCGGAGGGTGGGGCTTCAGTGTCGATGCTTTTGAAATTCCCCACATGATTCTTAAAGTGCGGTTGAGGTGAGAACCACCTCTCTGTGGTATAGACCAGGGGTCGGCAAACTTTGCAGATGGAAGAACCAATCCAGTCCCTCGCAACAATTCAAAGATGATGTGAGAGCCATAAATATATATATTTTACCGACAAATGGAATCACCATTATCGGAATAACATCCTTAAATATTTTCCACTTTGACCCAGAGCCACATGCATGTACTGCAAGAGCAGCATATGGCTGCAGTTTGCTGACCCCTGAGAATGGACTTAACAACGCCTAACAATAGTGCCCAAACTCATTGTCATCGGGTTTGTTCTGATTCACGAGGACTCCAGGGGACAAAACAGATGTTCCTTGGAGTTCCTGAGGTGGGAAATCTTGATGGGAACAGAAAGCTTCATCTTTTGCCCTCCAAGAGGTTGGTGGGTTTGAACTGTTGACCTTGTGCAACCTATTGCTTAGCTAACTATGCCACCAGGGCCCCTCTGACTATCAGTTCCTCCAGGCTTAGTGTTTTCATACATCCAGGAAGCACAGTCCACACTGGGTAGACAGACTATGTTTAGTTTTCAAGATTTAAATTTGAAAAGTCTATCCACTCCCTTTCTTTGGAAATACAAATTTTCTCTGATGGTGGCTGCACACATAAAATACGACTTGACTTTAAAAAAAGGACAGCATCAACCCTAATGTCACTAGGCAAGCCAATCACTTTGGCCATTTGTGAATATTCCATTCATTTACTCACCATTTTTCTATGTACATGTTTGCATGCCTGTGCTCACACCAGTGATAATATGATTTTTTGGTGGTCATCTGCTACTGGGATCATCCCTCACCCAACTTCTCTCCTTTTTAAAAAAAATCCACTGCCAATGAGTCGATTCTGAGTCATAGTGATCCCTTGTGGGTTTCTGAGACTAGAACTCTTTACGAGAGTAGAAAGCCTAGTCTCTCCCAAGGAGCAGCTGGTGGTTTTGAACTGACAATCTGGGGCATGGAAATCCAATGAATAACCATTACCAACCGGGGCTCCTCCCCCTGTAGTTCTTTTAAAAAAATTTTTTTTTGTGGGCATCACTGCCTCTGGTGGTCATGGACGCTAGGACGCTACCCAGTGCTGCTCCTGAGAACCGCTGCTGGATTTGAACCGCCACGCCCACGGGCCGCAGTTCCGCACCCAACCACCTACGCCACTGGGGCTCATCCTGCCCCACCCCCTGTAGTTCTTTATGGAAATAGAAAGCCTTATCTTTCTCCCTTGGAGCGGCTGGTGGTTTCATACTGCTGACCTTGCGGTTTGCAGGCCAATGAGTAACATGCAATGCATTACTCCAACAACAGGGCTCCTTTTCCCCATTTACGTAGGTGATACTTTTTCGATAGTGATTCTAGCCATGGTTGTACATTAAAATCACCTGGTAGTGGTTGATGGCAGTCTCGTGGGGTGGGGGGGGAAGGGGATGGGACTGTTAAAAGTCTCAAAGCCTATTCCAGGGGTCCTCAAACTTTTTAAACAGGGGGCCAGTTCACTATCCTTCAGACCGTTGGAGGACAGGACTATAGTTTAAAAAAAAAAGTATGAACAGAGTTACTGGGGACCTTGGATGAGTTGGCTGTTAAGCAGGAAAGGGGTGGTGGCGAAAAACACCCCATGGCATTTAAATGTTCTGGGTGGGCCACATATTGCCCGTTGGCCATAGTTTGAGGACCCTTGGCCTAGGCCATATCCCAGACCAATTAAATTAGAATCTCTGATAGGTAGCTGTAGTTTCTTAACTCTGTATTTTGAACTAACTTTAGACTTAGACAAACACTGCAAAAATAGTACAGAAAGTTCCAGTGTACCCTTCAGTCAACTTTCTCCAATTTTAATATTTAAAGTCCAGAACTAGACCCAAAAACATATGAAAATTTTATACATGGCAGAGGTGGCATCTCAAGTTCCTGGTAACAAATTGGCCTTTTAAATAAATGATGCAAGGACCCCAGGGTAGGCACTTGGGAAAAGATAACAGTAAATCCATACCTCGCGCCACACACAAGAATAAACTCCATATGAATTAGGGATTGAAGTGTGAAAAATAAAACCTGGCAAGTATTAAACAAGAGAGAGAGAAAGTCTGTTTCTTTATACCTTGGTAGAGGAACAGATGTTCTAACTATTCCTAAAAACTTAAAGTCAATAAAAGACTGACATATTTGACAACATAAACATCAAGTCAAAAGACAACTGAAAAAATGAGAAGAAACATTCAAAACATATACCACAGGCAAAGTGCTTACGACATAAAAGTACACTTAGAAATCGACCAACAATGCAACAGAAAAGTGAGAAATGGACATGACAAGAAAGGAGATATAAAAATGGCCATCAATTGCATGAATAAAGGTTCAAACACATTCTTGATAAGAGAACTGTAACTGTAAGCAACACCATTTCTTCACCACCAGCTGGGCAATTGTGCAAACATATGACAACACTATCTGATCGTAAGACTGTAGGGAATCAGATTTGTACAGATTCCAGGTGATCTCTATGTGTGGCCAAGCTGGAGAACTACTGGTCTATGTCACTGGCCCAAATGGAAACTTCAGACAACAGAAAACGGTGCACTTTCTCTAAAATGGAAAGTTCCTTTTCCTTCTTCCAAGAATTCCACACATTCCTAGTTAGCAAGGTGATTAAATGTTGCTTTATGAAGAACTGGGGTTGGAATCTTTGCTACATACCACTGTAGTTTTTCTAACTCTTCCGGGGATGAAGGGCAGGTGGTTTTAGCAGAACAACAGCACTGTTCTGGAGGAGACAAAAGAAAAGGAAGAAGTGCAAGGTCAGGAATAAGGCAAGGCAGATCCTCAGCGCCCTCAAGCCATGCACTTCTTACAAAGACTGCATTTGAAAGACCATTTGTCTAAACACAGGTGAAGCAGGTTGGGTGTCATTATAGGGACAAGTATACACATGGAGTAGGGGCTCAAAGTGGTGAAGGCATTAATACTTTTTTTTCCTTTCATAGGCATCTGATACCAATCAATGCTCATTAACGCCTAAGAGGAATGTAGATGTAAATATATCCCAGTAGCATCCATTGATTGAACTGTCCAAATAGAATTCTCTCTCACTAGAGTATATGTTGCCTCTCCCCCTTTCATTTCTTTTTTAAAAAAATCATTTGATTGGGGGCTCATACAACTCTTATCACAATCCATCCATCCATCCATTGTATGCCAAGCAGATTTGTACAGTTTTTCTCTCGTCATTCTCAAAACATTTGCTTTCTACTTCAGCCCTTTGTATCAGCTCCTCATTTTCGCCTTCCTCCCCACTCTCCCTCCCTCAGGAACCCTTGATAATGTATAAATTATTTTTATTTTGTCATCTCTTATACTGTCCGATGTCTCCCTTCACCCATTTCCCTGTTGTCTGTACCCCTGGGAGGACGCTATATGAAGATCCTTATCATCAGTTCCCCCTTTCTACCCCCTTTCTTCCCTCCAACCTCCCAGTATTGCCACTCTCACCATTGATCCTGAAGGGATCATCTGTCCTGACTTTCTTATCTTTTCAAATACAATACACTTAACCTTTACCCAGGTGTCCCTGGGTGGTGCAAATGATCGATGTATTTGGCTGTTCCCTGAAATTTAGTGAGTCAGAATTGACCCGATGACAATGAGTTTGGGCACTATTGTTAGGTGCTGTTAAGTCCATTTTCAGGGGTCAGCAAACTGCAGCCATATGCTGCTCTTGCAGTACATACATGTGGCTCTGGGTCAAAGTGAAAAATATTTAAGGATGTTATTCAGATAATGGTGATTCCTGATGCTCTTACTTCCCGGAAACCAGCCATTGAAAACCCTCTGGAGCACAGTTCTACTCTGACCCACATGAATGGAGTTGCCATGTGTCCAAAGGAACTCAATGGCGAACGGTCTATTAGAAAGCTGGGGGTGGGGGGAATTACCTTCTAAACTCAAAAGAAAAACACCAACAACAAACCCATTGCTACTGCGTCAACTCTGATTTAAGGGACAGGAAAAATTGCCCAAAGAAGAAAGAGTCCAATCAGAAAACCCAACCAGATATACATATATTAGTTATATTTTCAATGAAAACCATGCCAAAAGCCATGTGTGAATGAACCCAGCAATAAGGAGTCAACTTACCCATCCGTCGCATCTTTCCTCTTTTAAGAGTTTGCATTGCATCATCACATACATTCAGAGTCTCATTCAGTTTGATTGTGAACGTGCAGTTCAATGTGCTGTAAAGGGAAATAAGTGTACATAAACCAGTGTGTTACTAAATTAGAAAGGGGATGTGGTCGCTGTTCAGCTGCAATGTTGTGATGAGCTGGGAAACTCCCACATAAATGGTCTAAAGTTTACCAGAAGAAGCCTCCTAAGATATATAGTCATCTATATAGCTATATCTTTATCTGTATATATCTGTATTGGTAACTGGAGGTATATTTATATCTGTGTCTGCATGGATAGCTGCATTAATAACCATATCTATGTGTATATATGCATGTGCTTATTTATTTATTGATAGAGCGGTTCCCGCTCACAGAGGTGGTAAACCAGCACCCAGGTTTTACCTCTTCAATGCAAAGGGCAGGGATCACGGTTGACTTCCAAGACAAGCATCTTGATATCTCTAGGCTTACCCACAGCTAGCAGCTTGCCCTGTGTCTGTAGACGGTTTGAATTTCCACTCTGGGGGCCCTTTCAAAACCAACCTAAATTAGTATCTCAAGGTCTTGAAAATTTAGAACCCAGCCGTTCAATCTAGATGACAAAAAAAAAAAAAAGATCCAGTCTCTCCTAGGGACTGAACACATGCTCTCTGTTTCTCTATTTTGCCTTTGATCTAGGTGAAAAGAAAATTTGATGTTGCAAGTAAGGAAATGAAGGTAAGTGACATGAAGTGCACATACTGGTAAATAGTGGATCAGGATTCAATACAGGCTTTTTAGAAATTTGCTATGACTTGTACCAATGAGTGGTGGAATGAGTAGAGACAGTTATTTTCTAGGACTTCACAGGGAATCTTCCCAATTCGGGCAATGGGATCATCACCCTTTAAGCCATTGCCTTGTGCAGTCGATGCAGACTCTCACCGGGGCTTAAAAGGATGATCTGCAGAACCCCAAATAATTCATGGATGAACTTTGCATCTCCCCCACATACTTTTTAACATTTCGTTTCTCTTTCTTTCAAAACTTTTCCTTTTCCTCTGTCTTCTCCCAAGCCCATTTATATCCCCCTTTCTCTGTCTGGCTTTCACCATCCTTGGATCTCGGTGAGCCATGTCTTTGCCATATTGATGGGCCTCAAGGCTAAGGACTCAGATGTTCTTTAGCTTCACAGAACCAGAGGCAAGTGGCTAATATAACTCATGGTTCTTTGTCTCAGAAAGAAAGGAGGAGAAAGAGGAGAGAGTTATAAGTACTTAGGAAAATAGAACCATGTGAATCTAAAATGCCATGAAGATATATATATATATAATAACTTTATCAACAAGTTATATACCAATTACTTGAAGAAAGTTATCAAATTTAAAACTTAGTCAGTTGCCCTCAATATTTCCTTTTTCAAGGGCAGATACAAAATACTCTTTATAAAAGCATTCTAAAGAACTGACCTTTGGTCCTCTGCTGTAGCACACATGATAAAGTATGTCTGAAACAGCAACCAAAAAAAAATACATAAGTTAGGTTAACAGTTGGAAATGCCAGACAAGATTCATGGGTAATCACTGCATCATTGAATCCCATAGGCTCCTAGGTATCCAAGCAGCGCTTCTATCTCCTGAAAGACTTTGTCATACAAGTTCTGCTTGGATACCTCCAGTAACAGGGAGCTTTAGTACTATGCAAAGGAGCTTGTTTTCCTGGAGCTCATGTTTTAAGAAATTTGGGAGCTTAAACTACCTCCCTGTAATGTTCACTTAGCAATGGCTCCTAGTTGTCATGTTTGGAGTGATTAAATAAAATGCATCTATTTCTTTTTTTTTTAATAGAACAGATGAGGGAGAATTTTCAGACCTAACTACAAGTTTTCCTACCCTGCTTACCCCAAACAAACTACAAGGTAGAAGATGGACTCCGATTACCTCACTTAGGGTTTGCAGGGTTTTATTGAGTTCTGATCGTCTGTGAAAAGAGAGAGTGAGAGATTAACATTAAGGGAGCCATGAGAGATGGCTTCAAGTTTAAACCAAGTTAGATTTTCAGCAATTGAATTAATCACATGGTATTTACTGCTTACAATCTTCACTTTGAAGAAATGCTAGGTAAAACAGGAGATTCCTATGTGGGAAAAATTAATTATTCATGCAACGAGTGAAAAGTAACCAGTTAGAAGTGGTATCATTTCTAGATAAGAGCGAGATATAAATTATGCCTTAACAATCTTGTTCTTCATTAGGTTACTGTAGCCAGAGGCCGCTTCCGGGGACTCAGGACCCAGTGGTCAACTGATCTGGCCCTGCTCTTCCGCTCCTCACAACGTCCTTCAGGAATCTCTCTTAGTCTGCTACTCCAGCCCGACTCCCACAATACTTGTATTTCATCCTTGTGACAGCACTTTGCATGAAGTGAGGATGAAAGGAATCTCCTGAGAATAAACAGGTCACTCTGTCCAGGTCTCCCAGTCCCCCAACCCAAGGAACATTTTTGTAGGGATTATGAGTTGGGTTTCAATCGGCAAGGTGTACAGTTTGAAACCACTAGCCACTCTTCAATGGCGGTGATTTGTTTGTTTGTTGTTTGCTTGTTTTGGAGACCTGTTTGGTTCTTTCAATTGGCATCTAGTGGGTTGATTCAAACAATGACAAACAAACAAACAAACAAACTCACGGCCATTGAGCCAATTCCAATTCATAGCAAGTCTGTAGGACAGGGTTCAACTGCCCCTTTGGGTTTCCCAGACTGTAGATTTTGTTGTTGTTGTTGTTGTTGTTGTTGTTTCTTTGGGGCATCACTGCCTCTGGTGGTCGTGGGCGCTACCCAGTGCTGCTCCTGAGAGTTGCCGCTGCATTTGAACCGCCAAGCCTGTGGGCCACAGTCCCACACTCAACCACTTACCACCAGGGCTCAGCCAACTGTCAATCTTTATGGGAGTAGAAAGTCTCATCTGGTGGTTTCGAATTGCTGGCCTTGTGGTTAGCAGCCCACTGCATAATTACAACACCACCAGAGCTCCTTGGGTAGATGCAGAGATGCTATAAATACCCCATAGAACAGTTCCCTATCCCCCAAGAAAGAACTGTCAAGTCCAAATCGCAACAGTGTCATGGTTGAGAAATCCTGCTTAAGGGGATGGGCATAGTTCTAGGCTGCCCCAGGGACTGGGTGGAGACAGGCAGTCCCGTGGCAATGGTCAGCTAGTTTCTCAAGTCAGCAGTAGCCACTATTCTATAACTGTTCAGAGGCTGCCTTCTTCCTGGAGTTTTCTCTGGCCCCTCCCGACAGGTCGAACCACTCCAACTGTTCTATCTCAGATTACTATCCTGTCCATGACACCTTCATTGTAGGAGGCAGACTGTACTGTTACCATGTGTTTATATCTTGAATATTCCCTACCAGAGTCTAGACTCCCGGTCGTCTAACTTGACATTACACTGAAAGTACCTGTGGAGCATTAACAATGACTACTGCCTGGGTCTCACAACCCAAACTCATTTAATTGTTATGGCGTGCACTTGGGAATTAAGGATTTTTTTAAAAAATCTCTCCAGGAGATGAGTTTTTCTCCACTTGTACCCCCAAGGTCCAGCATATAGTGCACGCTCAATGAATGTATACATTCGGGGGTAGGGTTGGCTTTAGGGTTAGGGTTTGGTATGGGTTGGGTTTAGAGTTCTTCGTAGGGATTATGTTATGGTTATAAGGAGCCCTGGTGGCATAGTGGGTTACACACTGCTAACGGCAATGTCAGCAATTAGAATCTGCCAGCAACTCTGCAGAAGAAATATTAGGCCTTCTGCTCTCTTGGTGGCACTTCTGCTCTGTCCTACAGGATCATGCTGAGACAGATCAGCACTGAGTGTGGCTTGGTTAGGGTTTGGCTTAGGTTTCATGCATGAATTAGGGTAAGGGGCTAGTTTTAGTATTAAAGATTAGGATTGGGGGCTGAGCCCCGGTGGCGTAAGTGGTTGAGTGTGGAACTGCAGCCCGCGGGCTTGGCGGTTCAAATCCAGTGGTGGCTGGATAGCGCCCACAACCACCACAGGCAGTGATGCCCACAAAAACAAGATTAGGATTGGAGTGTGAGTTTGGAATATGGTTAGGGTTACTCTTAGAATTAGGATTGAAATCCAGTAACATGAGTCACAGCCGGAATCCTGACCTTAAACTGAGCCCTAGCACAGGAATCCTAAAACCAACCTTAATATAACGGTAACCTTCTCGCCTAAACCCTAACCCTAATCCCAAACCTAAACTTAACTCTAACCCAAACATTGACCTTTATATAAGCCTTAAATCTAAATTTAAACCTAATTCAAGACCCAATACAGATCCTAACCCTTATATTAATACTAAACTTAACCCTAAATCAATCAAAAAATTATCTTTCGCTTTCAATCTACACATAATCGTAACTCAAGGTCTAACTCTCTTTCTAGGATTAATACTAACCCTAACATGGGTCCTAACCATACATTTAACACTAATTCTAGCCCTAAACCTAATGAAAGCTATAACTCAAACCCATACCCTAAACATATCTATACCTATAACCACAGGCCCAACCCTAACTCAAGTCTGAACTGTATGTTTAACGCTCGGTCAGCGGCTTCTCTGTCAGACAAAGATAATGTGTTCTACTCCTGTAGTGTTACAGTCTCAGAAACCCTGTCCTACCCTCAGAAACCCGCAGAACCCTGTCCTATAGGTTTGCACTGACATTTGGTTTTGGTGAGTTTTTGCCCTAAACTTAATCCTAGCCATTCCTATGCCCAATCCTAACCCTAAATCTAATATTAAACCTAACCTGAGCAACTAATATTAATCTTAGCTCTAATCATACCCTCCAAGTGCAAACCCTATCTTCAACCGATCGCTAAAAGTAAAAATTCCTCTAACTCCAATGCTAACCCTAACTGTTAACACTAACCATAACATGATAATTTTAACCCTACAACTAATCCTAATTCAAATCCAAGTCCTTTCAGGAACATTGCTACCATCTGCTTTTATATCTTGTAGACAGATCCGAATCGTTAGAAAAGGCTGGCTTTTGGGGCTGAGCCCTGGTGGCGTAAGTGGTGGAGTGCGGGACTGCAGCCCACGGGCTTGGCAGTTCAAATCCAGCAGCAGCTCTCCAGGAACAAGGCTGGGTAGCTCCCACGACCACCAGAGGGCAGTGATGCCCCACCCCCCAAAAGAGATAAGACTGACTTTTTAGTAAGAAGTCAAACATAGACAGAAAGAACACGAACGATGCCCACCAAACCCCACTCCTCACTTATTTAATCTTTAATGTATCATTCTGCTCCACTCAGGTGTTGCTAACCCAAGAGAAGCCTTCTGGTCAAAACGTCAACTTGGATGCATGATCCACACACAGGACCCACCCATGGCAAGCTTTTCTCTTCAGTGTTCTCAGAGGCCATCACTGCTGCTGCTACTTCCTTGCTATGAGGAAAAGACATAGGGCATATCTACTGCCCCAGTATTAGAGTCAGGGTAAGATTGTTCTGGGTTTAAATCCACCTGCTGGCTGACATCTGGTCTAATGGTCTAACGCAGTGGTCAGCAAACTATGACCCGTGGGTCATCTAGTGACCCACTGGGAAAATTTTAGTGACCCAGTAGACAATTCTTAATTATGACGATCGGTAGGTATTCTTGCCAATAAATTAAAGTGGGTGACTTCAATTTGGTGAAATAGTTGTTGGCAGCCGGCTGTCCGTGGCTGTCTTCTTTGAGACGAGCCAAATAAATGAAAAGCAATATGCCTAGTTTGACTTGAATGAGCTAGATCTCAGTTGGACTTGTCTGTGGATGAAAGTACTGACATAAATAACATTGCAAGGCTTGCAAGAGTTGCTCATTATGGAGCTATTGATTCTCCAGTTAGTCACGAAGAATTGTGTGTACTTTCACCAATGTTAGGTACTATGAAAGGTACTGACATCCTAAAGAAAGTTGAAGAATTCATTGAATTTGAAAAGGAAAATGTAAAGAAAAAAATATTTTCTGTCACAACTGATGGGACTCCAGCAATGTTAAAAAAAAACATGCTGACTTTGTAAACCTACTGCAGAAGGAACATGGAAGACAACTACTTTCATTCCACTGCATAATTCCTGAAGAAAATTGATGTGCAAAAGCCTCCTTAAAATAGTTAAATGAAGTGGTGAGCATAGTGACTAAAATTACTGACACAATTATAGCTCATTTTGCCTTGAATCACAGAAAATTAAAGACATTTTTAGAGAAATTGAATGTGAATATAGTGATTTATTAATGCATACTGAAGTTCACTGTTTAAGTAGAGGAAAGGTTCTAAATCACTTTGTGGAATGTATTGATGCAATTGAAATATTTATGAATGAAATCGGTGAAAGTTTCCCTCACCTCAAAGATAAAGCTTGATAAAAATTGGCTTCATAAATTAAAATTCTTAGCAGATATTAATAATCATTTCAATGATTTAAATTTAAATTTAAATTTGCACTTACAGGACAAGGAACAGACAATTTTCAAACTTTATGATGAATGGAAATGTTTTTGTTGTAAGTTCTATTCCAGAGTGACTTAGTGAAACAAACATTTAAATATTTTCTGTTAGTAAAAAGTCATAAACAAATTACAAATGCAGAAGTAGATATGCTTATAACTTACATAGATGCCATTCAAACCAAATTTGAAACCTGATTTCAGAAGTTAAAGCCCATGGTCCTATGTTCAGTTTTATAATAAAGTCTGATGAATAAAGTGTTGGATTTAGAGGAACCTTTATTTTTATCAATTGGTTAAAGATAGGGTTTGCCCTTGGAGAGTTATGATTAGAGTTAAGATTAATATTAGCTGCTCAAGTTAGGTTTAATATTAGATTTGGGTTTAGGACTGGGTCTAAGAAGGGCTAGGCTTAGATTTAATGGAGGACAATGTGTTGGACTGGCAATAGTTTAATTTCCTTGACATTGAAAATATGGATATGGAGTTAATTGACTTCAAAAGCTCAGCAATATGGACAGAGAAATTCAAGGGTTTAAGAAGACAACTTGAAGCCACTGATGAAAGTCACTTAAGCACGATAGGTGCACATTGGGCATCACTTCCTTCTAAGTTTTCTTCAATAAAGAAAGTTGGTTTCGCTTTACTATCAGTTTTTGGATCCAGCTACTCATGTGAACAGGTATCTTCCCAAATGAAATTCATTCTCAATTCATCGCGAGACAGGTTAACTAACGAAAACTCAGAAACGTGTTCTTTTAAAAACAACGATTTATCACCCACATATCTCAAACCTTACAGGGATCATGAAACAGCATCAAGGAAGCCATTCAAATGATTAAATGTTCTTAATTAAATAGGGGTTCTTTTTATGTACATGGTGTTTACTTTTCTGCTAACATTTTATGATTTTGTTCAAGTTGTAAATATAGATTTGATGATAATAAATTTGTAATTCTACATTTAAAGTAGATTGGATTATCCCATCTGTATAATGTTTTTATTTTCTGTATTCTAAGATAATACATAATCTACAATAGAAGTGATGTGACCCATGAGCAATTTTTTTTTGGTGAAAAACAATTGAAAAATGACCCGCTTGAAAAAAACATTGCCGAGCCCTGGTCTAACGGGCGATGGTGGTGAGTGCCACTGAATTCACTCTGACTCATAGCAGCTCCATGTGACACAGTAGAAATGTCCCCCAGGGTTTTCTAGGCTGTAATCTCCAGGAGCAAATCACCATGCCTTTCTCTTGCAGTGCTGCTGGGTGGGTTTGAATCACCAGTCTTTCAGCTAACAAGGCATCAAGTTGCCTGTGCTGTGTTTTCAAAGCCTAGGTCTACGAACAAAGACAGCTTTCTAACTTTTGAATCATGGATGCTTCATGAAAGTGTGAACTACTGCTATACAGCATGGAGTCCTATCTTGAACTCGTCTTCAAACTCTTTGTCCAACCCTGCTGGCTAACAAATCAAATCATATTAAATCTCAAATACCAATTCAAATGAAGACACCATGTGACCTTATAGCACAACCCGAGGATTGTTACAGGGAAATTATTTTATGACAAATGACAATTGTTGATTTCTAAAAAAAACCTCAAGAATCAATGAGATCTACAACCTTTGTCTTTTATCTGCTTTTTTTTAACTTCCCGTATCCAAAGATAGCGTAACAAATGCTCAAATGATTACTCACTTCAGCTCGCTTAGAGACAGGACTCCACTTAAGGTGCCGTTCGCCATATCTTCATTCTGTTAGAAGCCCCAAAGGATCAAGAAGACAAGAAACATTGGTGCTTGTTTGGTTTTGGTTTCCATTCTCTAACAAAGTATTCTTCATTCCCCTGCCCCATGTTTAAAATGAACTTGGTAAACCCATTTCAATTTTACTTTTCCTCCCTTTTGACCATTCAGACTAATATTTAGATCTGGGAGGGAAGGAATTGTAGAGTTTGTTTTGTTTTGTTTTTTAAGGCTTTGAGCCTTCACTCGTTTGTTTTTTTTCCAAAATTTTATTTTGACTTTTTTTTGTGTGGGGCATCACTGCCCTGGTGGGAGTATTGGAAGCCCAGCCTTGCTCCTGGAGAGCTGCTGCTGGATTTGAACTGTCAACCTTGTGGGCCGCAGTTCCACACATAACCACTATGCCACCAGGGCTCTACCCTTGACTTTTTAAAGAAGCAAATTCTATAGAGTTAGTTACACAGCCCATTTCAATAAAGGAAATCAGTAATAATATTCCATTAATCTCCTAGATTAATTAAATTAAATTAAATTAAATCTCTCTTTTTTTACCCTCCCTTTGGGTATGATTTCCTATTCCTCCTCTCTCCCTGTTCTTACCCCAGTACCTGGCCTCCTCTTAGCCTTCACAATCTTAACTTTTGGTGTATAAACCACATTTCTTTTTCTTTGTTTTTCCTTATAATAATGGTGCCATTAATTTTTAATCTTAAAAGATTGACTAACAGCTAAGCATAGTGTTCTTTTTGCCAGCTTCTGCTCAACCCCAACTAACTGTATTCTTTAAAAAACATTCTGAATAAAAAAAAAAACATTCTGAATCAGCAAGTCTGACATACTAAACTCCGGCTTCATTCCAAGGCTCCTCAAAGGAAAAAAAAGGACATACTAAAGGTCCAATTCATGAAAGCCCTAAGAATTAAGTAACAAGACTTTATATCAGGCATCCTCAAACTACGGCCCGTGGGCCACATGTGGCCCACTGAGGACATTTATCCAGCTGCCAGATGTTTTTGCTGCCGCTGCCATCTCATCCCGGGCCCACAATGAATTTGTTCATAGTTTGTTTGTTTGTTTTTTTAACTATAGTCTGGCCCTTCAATGGTTTGAGGGACAGTAAACTGACCCCTTGTTTAAAAAGTGTGAGGACCTCTGCTCCATATATTCAATGAAGGCCTAACTCATAGTTAGCTAGGATCCTCTGAACCAGTCTAGATGATGGGTCAACTTTGGATGGATCAACTTTGGAAGATGATTCTTAGATTCAATGAATTATATTTTCCTGCTGCTAGAAGTTTCAAATATAATGAAAAATTTTGACTATTTAATAAGATCATACCATATTAAGATTACTATTCAGCAGCAAAATTAATGAAAATTAAAATATAATTATTAACATCATGCAATAATTATTAGAAAGAAAAAAGATTTTGAAAATACTCATGTTTTTCCATGTGATAAAAATGTAAATATATCAAATCATCTAAATCTTGAACAAATCTTTAAATACACATATATTCACTTTTTAAGACAAATAAAAAAATCTTAAAAACTTACCTGAGTAGCATTGCTTTCTTCATCATACTGAAACATTATCTCACCTCTAAAAAATACTAAAACAGATTTTCAAAAAGAAATTTGAGACTTCTATGTTTAAAGTTTAAGGATTCATGCAACATATTTAAGAGATTATCAAATTACTTTATCAATAAGGTTTCATTAAATGCTTTGTCATAATTCATATTTACTTTTTCTCTATCAGTAAGTTAAGTGACAGCATGAAGGCACAGAGGTTAAAGTGCTTGGCTGAGGATTCGGATTAGATATCAGTCAGTTATTCAATGATTATTGAACATTATTTACTCTAAATTTTATAAAAGAATTCTAACAGTATTGGGAAAAGAAAACATGACAAGAGTTGCTTAAGATAATTTTACCCCAAACATGGAACAGCTAAGCAACTCTACAAGAGGAATTCAAAAAGTTTGTGGCAAAAAAGGAAGGAAAAGTAACAGAATGTTTCTACAAAATGTTAAAGTCCCTTCATATCTTTTCACAGATTTCATTAGAACTTTAGTTCTCCTACAGATTCTAAGTGGGAGATGTGTTCACTACTGTTCATGGAAAAAATATATTTGAAGTTGCTACTGTTGCAAGTGACATATACGGAGGGAGGGAACAAATTTCTCAACTGTTATGAAAATGTATATAGCTGACCTTTTGGTATTGTCTTTGACATAAACCCAAGCCAAACTCACTGCCTTCAGGTATATCCCGACTCATAACAACCATGTAGGTAGATAGAATTGTCCTCTAGGATTTTCAAGACCATCTATATTTATTGAAACAAACTACTATATCTTTCTCCCAGGAAGCAACGAATGCATTCAAATCACTCATCTTTAAATTGGTAACCAAGTGCTTAACTGCTGCACCACTAAGTTCGAAAATATTTCCTAGAATCAAAAAAACTGGAGAGTTTTGCTTTGAAACCTGAATAATATGGAAAGCAAATTCTCTGTTCAAGTGCACAAATCGTGGTTTTTGCTTCAGAAACAACAGAAAATCTTCTTCTCTACACGCTCACTTTTGGAATTACTGAACTCAGTTTCCACCTGCCTGTTTGTGCAGTGAATACACTCAGGAGCGATGACTCTATGTAGAAACAGATAACATAGAAAGCCCTCCACAGAAGGGGAGTGTATGCTTCAAAACCACAGGGATCAAATTTGCCCTCCTGAACCGTGGTCAATGGTGTCATATAAGCTAGAGCCAACATTGTCTGTCAAGGACAAGATCACAAATATGTGAGATTTCGCAGCCATATGGTCTCTCTGGCAACTACTCAATTCTGCACAAGCAGAGACAGACAGTAGATGAATGTATAGGGTAAGGTGTGTCCTAATAGAACTTTACTTAAAACAGCTAGAGGCAGGTTGTAGTTTAGCTGTAGTCAACCCATCCTTGAGATAGAAAGATGGAGGTCTCCTTCTTTGATCTTTTTTCACCCATCCTTGAGCTAGAGAACTGGAGGTCTCCTTGTTTGATCTTTTTCACTGCACCCAAAGTACAATTGATTGCCATTGGGCTGTAGCTAATGGTCCACTTCCATGTGATAAAGGAAAACAACGCCACTAGAACAGCGATTCACATGAGCTATCATGTCAGCAACTTTTCTATTGGAGACCTCAATGTCTGCCTATGGATACTGAGTTCCCACTTAATACAATACTTAATGTTATTAAAAGTCCCCATAACCCAAATCCACACTCACTGCCATCCAGCTGATTCTGACTCATAATGACTCTTTAGGCCAGGGTAGAACGCTGTGGGTTTCTAAGACTGAAATCCTTCAGGTAAGTGGCCAACCTCAGCTTTCTCCCGGGAAGCTGCTGGTGGGTTTGAATTGCTGACCTTGTATTTAGCAGTTCAATATGTAGCCCACAGGGCCACATATGCCTAGAATGACATATTCAAGTGAAAAATCTATTAGCTTTTTAAAATGGATTTACCGTGTGAGCCAAGTGAGTGTGTGTGCTAACACCTACACCTTTTCTTCTTCATCCTTTCTGTTTTTCGAGTTCGTTCATAAGTCTGCTGGAGCATGAGTTGGGTCTTAAATGCACTGGAAGCACAGCAGTTGCAGAGCAACCAGTCACCACTTTTTGACCATCGGCCTAACTCTTGTTAATCTGCTCAGCTCCCAGTTGCTCTGCCCGCCAATTCCTTTAATGAGCCCAGAATGGAACCTGTAAGAAGTGAAGGTTTCGAATTTCTGGCAGGGTCTGGTGGAATTTCGGGTGCCAAAAGAGTTAGTTGGTCCCCTGATGAGTCTGTTTTCACCAGACATGAAAACAAACGGTCAATTCAGTCACTTAATTGGGGAAAACATGACTCCAACCAGCTTTCTGGCCTCTAGTATTCAAGATGACCAGTGGGGTTGACTTTTTACTTAACCAAAATGTTCAATTTTCAAATAGTTATCAAACATTGTGTAGACACAACACCCCACTAGACATTAATCACCAATCCCAAACATAGATGAGGCACAAAAATAATGCAATTATGTGGAATTCAGTAAAACCAAGGGTAAGAGAAGAGGGAGAGAGAAGGAAGAAAAATTATACAATATATGAAAGTGAAATGCAGTCAAATTAAAAAAATCAAAACCAGCTAATATTTCCCTATTATAGTCTACCTGGAACATAATGACAGCCAAAAGCTCATATTCTTCAGTCTTATGTCCACACAAATGAGAAGCAATTATGGAATGTTCTTTCAAGTAGGACTTTTCTTGTCATCTAAATTATCCAACTTTAACATAGTTTACTTGAAATAGGTATATATGTTTTTCAAACAAAGTATTAAACACCATTAAACTGTCAAACTAAATAGAATAAGAGGGAAACATTCCTAAAATGATTTTCTTACATTACTGAAGTCAGACTAAGTTGTTCATATTATAAAACACCTGGTTACCTTCTTCTTCCCATCATCCCTTGCCCAGATCTGACCTGTCATTTCAGGTTGTTTAGTTTCTCACACCTGCTTCCATTGGTTTTAACAAGGATCTCAGAGAACAAAACCAACATGAGAAATGTGGTCAGTGCATTCCTCTTGGCTCAGAGCTCAAGGGAAAATATCCCCCTTCCAAAAACAGTTTGTTCTCAAGAGATTTCAATCTCAATTTTTTGTAATAGTGATGGTGAAATACAAGATGTTCGCCACTGAAACACGCATTCAATTCAACTAGGTGTATGTGAGATTTTAACCTTCTACCAAAGTGATTCCTTTTATTCTTACCAAAGACAACGTCCAGTTGCTAAGCAATAGTACTTAAGGTCTTGTGAAAAGTATGAAGGATTTAGATAATACAAGAAGTGACTTTTGTTCACTATTCATTTCATTACAAATCTTACATATTAATTGATTCAAATGAATAACTAAGGGTCTATTAGCTATGGATGTAAAGGTAGAGTGAAAAATATTTGGTGTCTCACATTAAAGTTCATTTATCCCCTTACTAGACAATTGGGAAAAGACTTTTATCTGGGTCTAAAATTTGCTTGTTTCCATCAGGGACTTAGTTAGCCAGGTGTTATAGAAAGAGAGCAAAGAGGCACAGAACACACACTCAGTATGAGAAAGATAAAGCATTTATCTCCTGGGAGCTAATAGATCCAGTAGCATGTAGTACACAAAAACTAACCTGAATTGTTGCAAATAGATGACAGATTGTAGATATCTCTCTGGGGTTTGACTCCTGAAAAAAACAACACCCACAACCAAGCCAGTTAAACATGTCAATACTTGCACATACAGGACAGTGTCAAGAGAATTCAGAAACTTAGGCATCAAATGTGGGCCAAAAATATTATAAGCAGTAGTTGGCTGAATGAATTCCACAAAAAATGAAAGGTGTGAGAGAGTTTTCATTTATTAGTTTGGCCAGCCATATTCTTTATGATTCTTTAGGCAATAGGTATTCTTATCTCCAACACATTCCTAAAATTTCTTTGCCCCATTCCTAATTAGTCCCTCTCCTGTCTACTATAAAGAAACTACGAGTAAATCAAGGAGAACAGCTGTAAATAGAATAGTCCTTAATAACAACTCCTCCTTTTCCTAGTAGCTAAGTCCATGAACATACCAATATTGTCCTAATTCCTTATGCATATACTTTTTATGAAATTAAGATTAATGTATCACCTCCCATGAGCAGAAACTACACGATTAAAAGGGATTTTTTTTGATGAGCACCTACTATAGTCTACTGACTTCGGGAGGTTTCAAATACAGACCCTGCCCTTAAGGAGCTTACAATCTAATGGGTGATTTTGCTGTTAGTTTTCATCAAGTTGATTCCAGTAGATGGAGCCTCTGTGTATGCAGAGTAGAACTGATCCACTGGGTTTTCCAGACTGATTCCCAGGCCTGTCTTCTAAAGTGGCTCCCGGTGATACAGGCTAGTACCAGGGGTCCTCAAACTACAGCCTGTGGGCCACATGTGGCTTGCCGAGGACATTTATCTGGCCCTCCAGGTGTTTTTGCAACAACTGCTTTTGTGCTTAGCAGCCAACTCATCCTTGGTCTACAGTGAATTTTTCAATTTTTTAAAAACTATAGTCCAACCCTCCAATGGTCTGAAGGACAGTGAACTGGTCTCCTGTTTAAAAAGTTTGAGAACCCCTGGTATATTAGAGGTTAAAATAAGTTCAGAATGGAATAAAGGCCAGGAGGAAAGACCATACAAAGACACAAAGGAGATGGAGAAGAATGGAAGAGGAAATGAGGTGTATTAGAACAAAAAGCATCATACAAAAAACATGAGAGGCTCTCGTTCAGTTGGTGAAAGAAGTCCATTGTTTCTGAGTCAAAAAGAACTTAAGGTTTACTGCTCTAAGAATCTTTCCTTTTTTAATGTTACCCTTCTGGCAAAACCTAAGAAGCCCATAAAAATATATAGAGCAAATCACCAAGGAAATAAGGCAGTTATATTCAAGAACATTTTGGTTTCCTTGTTGTTTAGTTTTGGTCAGAATTATGTATGCAATGCTATTTCATTTCCATGGCCCATGATTATAAGTCCTTAGTTCCTCTCTGTAGGGAAAGGAGTCTGGACAGAAATCAAAATTTAATTTGAGTTAGTGCATGTAATATTGATTATGCAGAATGAGCTTAGTTGGTTTGTGGTATGTAGATACCAGTTCTTCAACTAAGGTTGTGATTCTTTGAGCAAACTAAATTTAGATGTCAAAAGTTACCTGACATGTAGATTTCTGTATTGTTCCACACCAATGCTATCCACACCAAAAGAGAAATATTTCATTTAAAATATAATTATATATAATATACTATTAAAATATGCATATGTAAATATTATAGAATATATAGACAATGAGTAGTGATGTCTCCAATGCTCTTTACAACCACTGATGTGCTGCTTTCTAAGATAGTCATCTTATCATCTCTCATCTTTCTATGAACCCTAGCTGCATCTTCATTTCTAGTGAAGGTTGTCTTTGTGCTGCTCATTCATCCTGAGGATGTCCCTCCCCCCTCTCCCCACTAATGAGAGCCTAATTATCTACAATTTTACTCAAGTACATGGCCACAGGACATTCCTTCAAAATTCTTGTTCTATAAAGGTTCTGAGGGTAAGAATTCTAGGCCTCTGTCACAACTAATTACCTGCACTATTCACTATAAGAGAAGAGTGGCCAAGGGTATCATGTAAAAAATGTGTACAGCTGTATTTCAATAAATCTTTATTTAGAAAAAAAAGATAGTGGGCCAGATTTAGCCTGTGAGTCAAAGTTTGGCCAACCCCATCTTTAAATCAACTCAAAGTCTTTGTTAATCATGTATGTTGTGTGCCTAGACTTGCACGAAGAAGTTCCAAGTACATCCCCTTTTATATTAAACTGAGTTGGAGATCCACTGATCCAAAAAATCTTTTTTTTCATTAATCGTGTCTTATTGACAAACTCATTAGCACCAATCTTTCCATCTCCCGGGCCTCTAAAAGCACTCATATAATAATTGTCCTTGTATACATATGGCTCATATTATTATGATTGTTTATCTTGTCTCTTCCTATTGACTAGAAAATCCTTGAGGGTAAGCACTGTGTTTGATCATAATTATGTAGCCCCAAACACTTAGTACAACTCCAGGTACTCAGTGCATAAGAATATCTATTCATTAGGAAAAGGTTGTATTTTTTTAAGACAAGGAAAAGAAAACATAAACATCAGCTGCTTGTTTAATTTTACATGAGTTATAAAAAAGAAAGTCTTTATATTGATAATAAGTCATACCTGATGTATTGAAGGTTTTTACTATAGTGATTTTAGGTTTGTCTGCAAAGAAGCAATTTAAATATTAGAGCAGAATTGTTGCCTGTTATTATTTTGGGGGGACCATTTTCCATGAGTATTATTTTAGTGAAACTATAAGAAAATCACATGGTTGGTACCTTGAAGTCATCCTAGGAGAAGAATGAACCAGAACCACATATGAAGATCATAGATCATTAGCCTTGGAGTCAGTCTAGGAATTGGATACCCAAGACTATCCAGTTAGATCACACCCATTACACACCCTACTGCTTGTATAATTCTACTTCAATTTCCAAGGGCCATTGCTAGACAAATGAATGTGGACTTAGACTTCAGATATGTATTTTTAAGTCACCATCAAGGGATAACTTACAAAGAACAGGTGACTGAGAGTAAAACCAGGAAGCACAGGGCCTACAAAATTGCTACAATAGTACACAATCAACAAAGTGCCCTGTTATTTCTATTAGGAGCTAAGATAGGGTCGACCCCATTGCATTGCAGTGATGGATCAAATGACTGCCAAGTCAAGACCATTTCAGTACAGTCACACAAAAAGCCCATAATAGCGCTGGTAAAATGCAATGTCTTACAGGTAAATACTACCAAGCTCTGATGAAGCAAACTCTATCTTGCCTACACCCTTTGAAGTCAGAGCTCAGGATTCATTCTCCAGATAAGAGAGGACTGGGTTCAGATAGCATTGCTGTAAGGAGGAACAATTAGAAAGGGCTATGTTCTGCTCACAGATTTGGTACTGTCTTCTAGGATGAACTGGACAATTCTGAAGAAGAGACAACTCTCCGAGCTTAGAGTCTCATTTCAGAATGATGATGTTATTCTCCTGACAGCTTCAGAGGTCTCATTTGTGTGGTTCTGATTGAAATGGTCTACTTCAATGTATGACCTATAGCAGTTATGGGTGGTAATTTCTTAAAGAAGAGACTAAGAGTGTTTTGCATTACACTTCAGATTTTTAAAATATATACTTTTTGTGGGCATCACTGCCCTCTGGTGGGGGTTGGAGGCCCAGCCTTGCTCCTGGAGAGCTGCTGCTGGATTTGAACCGCCAGCCCAGTGGACCACAGTCCTGCACTCAACTACTACACCACCGGGGCTTAGCCCTAAAATATATACTTTTATAATTCATTTCCACTAATAGTTTCCTTTCCAGAGGAAGCAGCTATGAAATGAACTTCTGGTTCTAGAAATATCAGGGCTTTTTGGTGAGGGGATGTTCGACCTTACCAATAACCATGTAGTGAAAAATACAATCTAAGCCTTAGAATGAGAAACAGATTAAATGATATATGATGTAGCGATGTCATCTCAACAAAGGTCACCTCAACAAAGATACTCTCATCTCTTGTTGACCTCAATGTTGCTGGATACAACCTTTTGAGAAGGCAATTGAGCAGTAGGTATTAGGGACCTTAAAATACTTATTATCCTGTCCCACTAAGTCCAATCTTTGGAGGGCATCCTAAAGATATTGGGGACAAATGCAAAGATATTGGCACCAAGATGCTCATTGCAACAATTTCTATTAAAAATAGAAACAACTTTAATGTTTGACATAGGGCACACAAGGGAATATTTCATCATCAATAATAAGGGACTCTGGAAAATATTTTGATGTAATATTGAGTTATTGTATATATACTTGAGTATAAGTTAAGGCACCTAATTTTTCCAGCATTAAAATGTACTGAATTGAGATCATGATAGTGGGGGTGGCATTTAAAAACTAGTGGAACATTGTATGTGTTATCATTGCTTCACTAAACCCTGACTGCCTTGTCCCTTCCCCAAGTCTTCTGTGAGGGAATGTCCCGTTGCCTACAGATGGGGGGTAGAAAGGGAGAACAGATTGCAAAGATCTACATATAGTCTTTTCCCTGGGGGGAGGGAGGTGCGGACAGTGGAGAAGTGGGTGAAGGGAGATGCCTGATGGTGTAATATATGACAAAATAAAAATAATCTCTAAATTATCAAGGGTTCATGGGGTGGCAGGGAGGGAAGGGGGAAATGAGGAGCCGATACCAGGGGCTCAAATAGAAAGCAAGTATTTTAAGAACAATGAGGGAAACAGATGTACAAGAGTCCGTGACACAATGGATATATGTAGATCGTGATATGAGTTGTACGAGCCCCCAATAAAGTGGTCCAAATTTAAAAACATGCTGGAAAAAAACCTCAGCTTTTGCTCAAGTATATACAGTAAATAGGCATTGAGCTGCTAAACTCAAGGTTGGTGATTCAAACCCACCAGCTGCTCTGCAGGATAAAGATGAGGCTGTCCGCTCCCACAAAGATTTAGTGCATAAGGATAAACCCTACATGGGATTGATAGGAATCAGAATGAACTCCATGGATGTCACTTGTGAATTTGGGTTTTATTGAGTCAAAAAGGCAAGATATGAAAATCTATGTAAACTATGGCTATATTTTAGAGGCTAGAAAGATAGTTAGCTGATGGGTGCCATCCAGTTTAGAATGTGCCCATGTGGCAGAGTAGAATTGCCCCACTGAGTTTCCTAGGCTATCATCTCCATGGGAACAGATTGCCAGGTTTCTCCTGAGACACCTCTGAGTGGATTTGAACTGCCAGTCTTTCAGTTAGCAGCTGAAGACTTAATAAATGTAAATATACAAAATGTATAATAATAGTAGTAGCCTTAAAGACCTCCATTTTCTTCTTTGTATTTTTCTAATATGTTCTCTCTGTCGTTCTCTCTTTCTTTTGAATGGCCTAACTATAATCATTAGATAGCACATTATTTTAAACAGTGTGTTCTGGGCTGAGCCCCGGTGGCATAAGTGGTTGAGTGTGGGACTGCAGCCTGCGGGCTTGGTGGTTCAAATCCAGTGGTGGCTCTCAGGAACAGCACTGGGTAGTGCCCACGACCACCAGAGGCAGTGATGCCCCAAAACAAAACAGTGTGTTCTGAGCCACAACAGTCTGGAAATTTGGGGACATGGCTCAATGTCAATGCAAAACAAAAAACAAAATCCTCTGGAATGCATTCTGACACATACAGCGACCCTGTGTGTCAAGGGTCATAAATCACCATTTGAGTGGAAAGAACCGGGAGGTGGACCAGGTGAGAAAGGAACATTTCAGTAGCCTCGTAGACCACACACGTCTACTTGGAACTCAAGCCACAGAACCCTAGGATTTGATTTAGAAAGAACATAATATTACCTGTTTTATTTAAAGTGGTTAATATACTGGAAGTGGCATCTGAAATAAAATAACAAAAATTAGCATAACTCTGGGCACGGTTTACAAATATGTGTCCTCCTGGGCACTTTATCCATTTTCTTTTGCCTGAAAGTTAGGAGACTTTCAAAGAGTGAATGTCTTTCTTTCTTGTTTTTTTCCCCTCCCCCAAAGCCCACCGATACTGTCAAAGGTATTTGCTTCCCATCATCTCACCACCCTCCTGCCTCCAATTCCAGGTCAAGTCCTGCACGGGTCAATTCACTCAAAATGTGTTTCCTGATGTGTCCAACACAGAGACAAAAGCCAGGGGCCATGGAGTCCATTTCAATCTCTGGTGACCCCAGGTGCATCACAGTAGAGCTCTGCGCTCCGCAGATTTGTCAATGACCCTGGCGAGCTATGCATTGAGGTGCTGACTCCAAGGTCAGCAGTTTGAAACCAGCAGTTGCTCCGTGGGAAAACGAGGCAGCTTTCTACTCCCGAAAAGAGTTGCAGTCTCGGAAATTCACAGGTACAGTCGCACTCTGTCTTACAGGGCCACTATTCATTGAAATCAACTTGATGGCAGTGATTTTTAAGTTTTGAGAAGTGTTGTTGGAGATCACTAAGCATTTCTTCAGAGGCACCCCTCAGGGTGAGTTTGAACCTGTAAACTTTTGGTTACCAGCAGAGTATATGAACAGCCCAGGGACTCCAACATATAGCAATGCTCTTATCATGATTGGAGTTAAGTAATTCTCTTTATGCCACTGCATACTTTGTTCTTTTGTGCCATCTATTATAATGAGAGTCCTGAAAAACTCACTCTCTTCTTGGGTGGCAGTCATGTAATCTCGTGTCAATTTCAGCATTGGGAGTGTAATGGTGGAATCTAGTCTGTCAATCTGCAGACAGCCAGTGAGACCTCTGTGTGGGCATGGCTTTCTCCTGAGAATTCTGGGAAATCTGGCCATATCCCCCTCCCCCTTGAAGGTGAGAGATTTACGACTCAGTCCCTTGGAGAGGCTCTACTGACAAGACACTAGGCTGACTCCCTGTGAGTCATTCCAGAGGAGAAGCCCTGAAGCTGGAAAAGTCTCATAGAGACTCCTGCCAGCACTGAGATGCTTCTATCACCACTGGATACACAAGATTCTGCACTCACTGGCCTGTGATTGTCCTGGCGTCATTGCATGTGCTTCATGAGTCTGAAGAGGACTTACAGATTGGTATCAGACATGTGAGCTAATATCAGATTTATGACCTTGAACTGGACTGGGCTGGGATGTTTTTCTTGATGTTCAGATGCTCTTGTATATAAACCTTTCCTTTATATGCATATGCTTGTCTATGAATTTTGTTTCTCTAGTCCACCTGGACTAACACACCCTGCCATTGATGTCGACACATAATGACCCTGTACGATAGAGTAGAGCTATTCCTGTGAGTTTTTAAGACTATAACTCTTTATGGGAATAGAAAACCCCATCTTTAATTCTAGCTTCAATGCATTGTCCCTATATGCTTAGTACCTGCTTACCTTATCAAGCAATTGCAAAGTAATTCTAGTGTAAACTTGGAGTTCCCATTTTCACCTTGCCTAACTTCAAGTTCAATTTCAAATCTGATGTTATTATTCTTGACATGAAAATCAGTTTAGATTTGTACCAGTATGGATATGGTTTGACTTTAACTACGGTACTAGTAGGTTCTAGCAGGTTTTGTTAGATTTCTGTTTCTTCATCTGTAAAATGAGACAGTTATATTTGGTTGGTCTTGAGTTTTCTTTACAGTTTGATTAAAAGTAGAGTTAACCAAGTAAATGATTATAGGACTTTCAGTTTTAATCAATTATTGTTCTGACTGTTATTATTTTGGGCACATTTTTGGCTTCCTTTCTCCATCCATCTCATCATCAAAAGTTCTAATTCTTTAAAATTCTATCAATAATTATTTCAAACGGTTGTGGGGAGTAGCAGGGTGTGACCGCAGTGCCATGGAAGTCTGTCTACCCACAGAAGGGAGGAACAGAATGTGCTGCCTTCCATAATAACCCTTTTCTCTGGCCCAAAGAGGAGGCCAATTGTTTTTTCTTCATTTCATATGATTTAAAAACTGATAAAACCATGTGCAAATGGACTGCCTTTGAACGCGCTGTCTCTCCAAAACCAAGTGGAAATGTGTGGGAGTCACTGGATGTACTTTTCACATTTAAACAACTGTCGTATAAAACTTGCTGGCACTGTGTTAGAGAGCAAGTGAGATGGGGTACTCGAAATGAGGTCAATATTTTATTTTCTTCTCCAGAACAGTTAATGGGGGTGTGGGGGTGTGGGGGGTGTGGTGAGGGCTCTTCTCCTTCTGGGAGAACAAAAAGAGTTATCCTTTTACCAGAAAATTTAGGTAGCTTTTCATGACTGTGTTGGGCTGCTAACCACAAGGTTGGTGGTTCAAATTCACCAACTACTTATTGGGATAAGGATGAGGCTCTCTGATCCTTTAAAGATCTAATGTCTCACAAACCCTATGCAGGATCACTCTGAGTCAGAATCAATAGAATAGCAGTGGGCTTTTTTGTTTGCTTCCAAGGTTGACCAGGGGCGCTGGTGGCACAGGGGGTAAGTGCTTGGTTGCTAACAGAAAGATTGAGTGTTTGAACCCAGTATGTGTCCTGTGGCATGGGAAGATGATGAGGCAGTCTGCTTCTATAAGGATTACAGTCTAGGAACTAGATGGGGCAGTCTCCTCTGTCCTGGAGGGTACCTATTCGTTGTAGTCAGCTTGACTTGGGTCCCATCATTGAATTAGCCGTCTGTTTGTTTGTTTGTTTGGAGCAGGAGGAGGAGGCTTTGCTTGGGGTGAGGTATTGAAGCTACTTAATTGACTCACATAATTTAGAAATGAAAACCTTCTATACCATTTTTGATTTTTATATTCATAGTAAGGGTTATTCATTTTCATTTGCTTCAGAAAAAAATAATTCTTCCCATTGAGGCTTGTAGTTTCAACCTCTTTCAGTATTGAAGAGAAAAATAATACAAAGATGTAATTAAATCCAAAGCTTAACAAATTGAGCTAAATCTAGGCTTAGAATTGGATAAACCAGATCCGGGATGATTCAGCTGCTGGAGGAAATAAATGTTTTTAATGAATGCTTTTAAATAATTAGCTATAGCATTGGAAGGAGTTAGAATATTTATAAGTGGGGATAAAAGCAAAAGAGAAAGACAGAAAAATGTGCTGTCAGACTATTGGCTTAAATCAACAAGTCACTCAGTGGGTCTACAAGTACTCAAATTAGAGAGGAAACCAAAGAGACCAAACGATTACCCCATTCTCCCTTTAGGTGAAGGAATGGAAAGCTATCATTACAAAGTCTACTATCAAAAACCCAAACAATACCCCCCCCAACCTATTCACTGCCATTGAGTTGATCTCGATTCATAATGCCCCTGTCAGACCGAGTAGAACTGCTTCTTTGGGTTCCTAACACTGTCAATATTTATGGGAGGAGACCCCCTCATCTTCGCCCTGCACAGCTCGAACTGCTCATCTTGCTGTTAGCAACCCATCTCGAAACCCACTACACTAGCAGGGCTTCTTTACAAGGCCTACTGGTACTTATAAAACATCAAGAAATAAATACAAGAAATGGATTTTCAATGAAGTTTTCTTGCAGAATATTCTAGAAACATTTATTTTTATGATTTTTCTAGGCTATAGTCATGATGGACATACTGGCTCCTTTCTGTTATGCTGGCACCTGGCAACATTTCCCATGGTGAACATGAAAATTAAAAAAAAAAAGTCTTGACCTCACAAACTCTATTTCCTCCTACGCTATTTTCAAATTTGACTGCTATGAAGACAATCAATCCAGTTATGAATTTTCTGCGGAGTGACTCCACTTACACAAAGAGGTCAGATGCAGCACACATTTGGCGTGTTTCAATATTAAAAAGAACCAATGGCTTGACCTCGACCTCAAAATGGAAAAAGCAAATACACACATTTCTACCACGGAGACAAGGCCTGCAGCAGGGAGAGCTTGACTTTCTGCCGGTTAGGACAAAATTTGGGTGCGTCAAGGCGCTTGGCTAGCTTGTCTGTTTCAGGCAGCTCATGCGTTGGCCGAAAAACACACACCCTGTCTGTCCTACATTATTGCTTCCATATTTTGTCATTGACTACATTTATGCTTTAAACAAATCCAAGCTCTTTGTTAAGAAATAAAACTATCCCTCAGCAATCTGATTTGAAGCGTGGATATGCTATCCTTTCCTCATTGGACAAAGCATTACAAAAATCATGCCTGTTCATTCTTCCCCAAAGTAGTCCTGGGGGCACAACCGTTAAACATGTTGGCTGCAAATCCAAAAGTGGGCAGGTCAAACCCACCCACCAGCTCCAAGGGAGAAAGACTTAGTGATCTGTTCTTACTAAGCCGATGGAACCCTCCGGGGCTACTCTCCTGGGTTACACAGGCTTGCTCCGGAGTCCAAGTTGACTCAACAGCACCTCCGAACAATAACAATTCTCCCAATAGTGACGGGTGGTGATGCTGCTTCGAGGCCTGTGAACACACTGGCCCTTCACGTCAGCTCTGCACAGCTCCAACCCAGAACACCTAGCTCCTAGGCTGGGACCCAATGCAGGGTGTGATTCCAAGAGCCATTCCTCAGTTGCAGACCAAATGTTGCAAAAAGAGCACTATGGTCGCATATGCTGGGGCTATTCTATGGGCAGACAAAGGCCATTCGATTCTGACTCCTAATGAAACTTTAGGGCAGAAATGGACTGTCCCATTCAGATTCTGAGGCTGGTTTGAACCATTGACCGTTAGGTAAGCAGCCAAGCGCTTGAGTGCTGTGCCACCAGGACTGTTCAAAACAAATAGAAGGGTTCATTTTATTGTAGAAACTTAACACTTGGTGTGTGTTTGTGGGGGGGGGGGAGAGACAGACAGGCAGACAGACAAAGAGAGTGGTATCTTATAGTCCTGGGTTTGATTCTGTTCCATTACTTAAGTCATAGACTTAGAAAACAGCAACCTTTCATTGCAAACTGGGTGGAAGCTTACAGAACAGATCAATTTTTACATTCAAAATGTCCGCACACATCTTGTGCACAATAATCATCAATGGATCATTATTGATCCTCTCCTGTATTTCCCATTTCCGTTCTTCCTTTCCTAACTCTTCTGAATACTGCCCATTGAACCTCAAGTGCTAATTATTCTAAAGTGTGTGTATCTTCCGTATGCTACTGCCCCCACATTGAGCCACGGGGGTGTGAATTCATAGTATTGATCATAAAAAAAACTGCCATCAATTCTGGCCAATGGCAATCATAGGACAGAGTAGAACTACCCCTGTATGTTTCTAAGACTGCAAATCTTTACAGGAGCAGAAAGTTTCACCTTCTGGACAATAGCTGATGGGTTCAAACTGCTGACCTTGTAGTTAGCAGCGCAACATGGAACCCACGATATCATCTTATTTATTGAGGGTTTACTCTTTGTATTGAGGGTTTACTCTTAATGAAGCAGGCACTGTTATTTTCTACCAGTTTGCAGCTGCGGAAACAGAATCATCGCAAGATTCAGGAACTGGTTCAAAGTCGCACTTCCAGCAATGACGATAGAGATGCAGTTTGGGGTCCAGAGAACGTGTGTCTGTGGGCAAGGTTCATCCTCTCTGAGCCTCAGCTTCTTCACCTATAGTTTCAATAAGATGATTCTTATGTCGAGAGGTGAAGGGGAGGTATCTGAAAAACTTCTGGGCTTGTGCCATGTACGCAAGCAGTAATGATTATTGTTATTCTTCTGATGTGAATAAATGAAGGAATAGCAGTTGAAGATCATTTTGCTATCAGGAGGGCGGTGTGGTAAGAACTCTGGTAGCATAGTGTTATCGGGCTGCTAACCACAAGAGCAGGAATTCAAAACCACCAGCTACTCCATGGGAGAAAGAAGAAGCTTTCTACTTTCATGAAGATCTAGTCACCAAAATCCATAAGGGCCACAGGACTCTGTCTTACAGAGTCACTCTGCGTTGCCATTGATTTGATGACAGTGCGTTTTTGGTGGTGTTGTCAATGTAGGGTTGTGACTCGATTCACTCATTAGGAGAAAAAAAACTGTTCTGGAATAGGCGGCATCCCAGGAAGAATACAGAATTAGGAGTCAGAGAAGTAATGCGCTGTTACCATGCAAAAAGCTGTAAAAAGCTGTGTGACGAGTCATTCACTCACCCCAGGTTGCTTTGTCTTATCAATGACAGAACTGCCCTAGTTTTCCTCCCTAAGGTCCCATTTCCAGGTAGCAGCCTCAAATGGGGCTTCCGTCCTGGTTCTTGCATTACCAGTCCTAGTTATAGGTGGCGCTTAATTTACCTGCCTTTGCACAATCCTGGATTCTTCTGAGTGCTAAGCCCTTGGAAGTCCTTTGAAAAATATCACATAAATCAAAACCCAAACTCACTGCCCTCGAGCCTATACTGACTCATAACGACCTATAGGACAGAGTAGAAATGCCCCCTGTTAGTTTCCCAGGCTGTAATTTTCTACAAGGGTAGAAACTTCCATCTTTTCCCCAAGGAGTTGATAGTGGTTTCCAACTATTGACCTTGATGTGAGCAGTCCAAAGTGTGGCCACTACCCGCCCCCACCCCCCACCCCCCACAACAATGCTCTTCATAAGGCACTTGGCCTGTTTATATTTTTGATACACTTTAGGACACTTGTGAGGTGGAATACTGAAAATACCTTGTAAGGGCCACAATTTACTCCAAAGTTTGGCCCACAATGTGCCACTGTTGTGAGGTGCCTTTAAAGTCAATTCGGACTCACAGCAATCCTACGTGACAGAGAAGAACTGCCCACTGAGGTTTCCTTTGGGATAAGATCACGAGTTCTTTCTCCCCTGGAACCTGCAGGTAGGTCCAGACTGCCAGTCTTTCGGTTAGCATCCACGTGCTGAAGCAGAGTGATTAGGGTTCCATGTCCACATGCGCAGGATCAGAGTGCCTGTCATCTTGCATATGACTACTACTGATTTCCCAGGTGTACAGCCTGATGTGACATCATCGAGTGGTTCAGCTAAGTTCCACAGAGGAAAGGACCGTGTACTACCCGACCATTGGCCATATTTCACAGAGACTTTGTCGAGAAAAATATTTTCCTAAAATCCCCCAAATCATTAAAGTCTTACCAGATGGCGTTAGCAAACTGGAATTATCAGCATTTTCTGTTGAGGGAAAAAAAAAAGTGATTTGTTTAGTTAAACGGGATCAATAAATTCGTTGGTGTACAAAATAGGATGCTCTTAAGGTTAGGGTTTGGGTTAAAAAAAGAAATAATTTAAGAAATTAAAAAAATTAAAAAAATCCAAATAGTACACTTTACTTCTTCTTTTTTTTTTTTTTTCGTTTTTGTGGGCATCACTGCCTCTGGTGGTCATGGCCGCTGGATTTGAACTGCCAAGCCTGCGGGCTGCAGTTCCGCACTCAAGCACTTATGCCACCAGGGCTCAGCCCCACTTTACTTCTTTATTAAGAGATCTTGGTAAGGCTGAGCCCCGGTGGCGTAGTGGTTGACTGCGGCCCACTGGCTTGGCAGTTCAAATCCAGCAGTAGCTCCCCAGGAGCAAGGCTGGGCCTCCTACTCCCACCAGAGGGCAGTGAAAAAAGAGGTACTGGTAAGTTCACGGGTAGCAATCTTACCTTCCATGAGGGATATGAGAGCTCCATTCCTGGCCAAAGCACCTTGGGCTTGTGTGCTGCTATTAGGCTGAACGAGTCCCAGGGGAGCTCAGAGACTAAGACCCAGTAGGAAGAGGACTCATCCTAGGGATGGCGCAGAAAAGCGCAGCACTCTGTTTCCTCGTGTATAGAATTGCCATTGGCTAGGGGTCAGCTCTAGGGCCTATGATAATACAATGTATTCACTGGGAGTGACTATAAAATGAGCTGCAATTAACTACCAGAAGAGGACAGTGTGTTCACTTTTATTTTCAGCAGGTTAGTTACCATATATACTTGAGTATAGGTCAAGGCACCTAAATTTACCACAAAAACTGCATTAAAAATGTGCTGGGGAATGCTGCTTATACTCGAGCATATATGGTAATCTGTCCTTTTCTTCCTTCCTTCCTTCCTTCCTTCCTTCCTTTTGGCATCGCTGCCCGCTGGTGGTTGTGGGAGCTACCCACCCTTGCTCCTGGAGAGCTGAAGCTGGATTTGAACCACCACGCCCGTGGGCCGCAGTCCCGCACTCAACCACTTATGCCACCGGGGCTCAGCCCAATCTGTCCTTTTCTTTTCTCCATGATGACATATCTGGTGAAGCCATAGGCATCCTGATGGTGCAGTGGTTAAGCACTCAATCACTCAAGAAAAGGTTGAGGGTTGGAATCCACTAACTGCTCCAGGGGGCGCAGATGAAGCTATTTGTTGCCATACAGATTACAGACATGTAAATCCCACGGGGCAGTTCTATTCTGTGCTTGTGGGTCACTATTGGAGTTAAGTCCATGGTCATGGGTTTGGGTTTCATGGTGAAGCCAGAGTAAGTACAGGTAGCATAGTGCTTGAAGACCTTGGCCGCTAACTGAAAGGCCCGTGGGAGAAGGCTGGTGCCCTCTGTTTTTGTAAAGACTTCCGCTTTGGGAACCGTGTGGGAACAGATCTCCTTTGTCCCACAGGGTCGCTATGAGTTGGAATTGACGCGATAGCAACATGTTTGTTTTTTAACTTGGGTGAATCGCATTTTTCCAATCATTAACTGTAGTAGAGGCTCTTCCTATTTTAATATAAAACAGTTTAGTACATTTTGAACTAACGAATGATGACTAAGAGCTTCAGTTATTGCCTAATATGCTCATGAAATCAAAACAAACCCAACCCATTACTATGGAGTTGATTCGGACTTACAGCAACCCTACAGG